>JABAKD010000009.1:822617-911673 GCA_012845835.1 Undaria pinnatifida | reverse complement strand
GCTGCATCTTAGCTACACAGTTGAGGTAGCCTTAATCTTCCAACAACACCAAACACGCGTGCTATGGACATTGCGTTCCTCCCCAAATATCTGGTGATGTCCAACGTTGGATTCACCCCAGTCACACTGTTCCTACAACATATCAAACGGGTAAACTCAAAGTCTTTGACCAAAACAGATACATGGCGTACGGAATACAAAACAAGAATCCCACAACGATAATAACATCCCCACCCTTTAAGGTCAAGGAAGCGGAGTCACTTTTTTTGGAGGAGGCATTTTTATCCATTACCCTTCAGGGTCTAGATTGTACCATGTTGGAGTCTCCCTCGGTTGTTGTAGCACCGTCTTGAGACTTTTTTTTTTGTGTAAGAGCGATGATGATAATGTTAACGTTAGTGATGATGTTATTGATATTGTCAAACTTTTGCTCGCAATCTTACTATTTTTGTCCATTCTAATGATAACGTTGCGGTTGAGCTCCCCACCTGAGGCCTCCCGGTTGGTCTAATAATGTTTCAGAGAATATTGTGTTGAATTCAGACTAGGGCGTACAAGTTCGGTCGGGGTTCGCGAGTAAATGCCTTCGAAGTGTCCTTCGTGTGGCGTTGAGCTCCTCGTGTCAAGAGCGCAAAAATATTCTGTTGCACCCCTACCTACCGCGGGATGACTCTTTTCATACACCCTCGTTTCCGGAGCCCGGTTCTATCGTTACACCATGACTACGCTGTGCAGATCCATTTGGGGTCTGAGATTTGCATGAGCTCGGAATGACTCGCACGAGTGAACCCCCTGTTTCTTTTGGGTGTGACGCTAATGAGTAGTCGTCACGTTTTAACAACATTTTCAGAAAAGCCGGAATGGAATGACAACATTCACGCTTCATACGCGAAGAACATATCCTGAAGTGGAATTGACCGTGTGGTACAGAGTCGCGCGTACTAGTGGTTAAACTCCTGTAGTAGTTGAGACTGTTGTACCCCCCCCTGCGGTACCCTTGGTAAAAGAGACAAAACATGCGCACAAAAGCGTTTTCATAGGCCGATGAACAACCCCACTGGTGTCCACGTGTGTATAGAGTCCGCAGAAAAAAAAGACACATACTGAAGTATTATATAGAGGGATTCCAGAAGAGCTCGGTTAACGTTCCCCTCGGCCGAGAAGCCCCATTTTGCCTGAAACGGTTACGTGAAAATCTTCTACATAGGGCTATCGTAGGACGCGTCCAATGACTCACAGGGACCCGTGCAGCCGGTTTCGCAGTAGTCGCTGGCGTCCGTACCCCCACGTAAGCATCCTCTGGGTAGCACTCTAGCACGATCGAACTCTCGTGGAGATGCGATGATATCGCACCTCCAGGTCGACCGTTTCGATGGTAGAGACTATCGGCGAAGGCCAAACGCCAACAACAGGTATCGCTTCGCAGGTGGGGGCTTGTCTCCGGCAATCGGCACGTTGACCAGGTCGCTGTTGCAGCCGTATATGCATTGAGTATAGAGCAGTTTATGATGCGGCAGCTGATAGAAGAAGTGTGCCAGAGATAAACAGCTGGGGGACTCCATTTTCTATGAATGGAACGATTAACCAATGCCTTCTACACGGTAGATGGTTTAGCGGCATTTGTTTCTCCGATTACTTTTAAAGTGTATGACGGCTCACATCAATACAGAGTAATTCTACGTGGTAAACTCATAGACTACCAGTTACTGTGGGGAACCTTATTTGCGTTTCCGAACATACTCTTTTCGTGGTACAACATAATTTTGGATCCTTGGGATTGTCCCATCGTCAAGTGAACAATGCTAAGTAAAGCTCGAGTTTACGGTGATGAGTTGAACTCGGGAAATGGAGGAAAACTTTGGAAGTCCACCACTGTCACTGCCTTAATAGAAGCAGCCTGGGTTTCACACAACGCCCATTTTGAACGGCACAGGGAGACAGTATTTCTCTTCGCCCATTTTTTGTTCTGGACGACGGGGCGTCTAAACTCTAAACTGCTCGTGCGCTATTGAAATAACTTGTTACCTAGTACCTACCCAGACCATGCGATCCCTGTAATCCGTCTCTGTAACCCGGATGGGCTTTCCTTTCGTGTATCCAAAAGTCAAATGTTGAGCGTGGAGGCTCATATAGAAAGAGACCTACCTTCAAAACCCTAACGCAGCGAGCACCATTTGCCACCAAAGACCTACTGTGGCTAGCCTACCTTACTAGGAGAAAGTGCAACTCATTCTTCACTGCTGTTGTTGGAGTTTAGGCGGAAAGCGCGAACAGCTTTGCACACCGCACGAAAACACAAACGTGACGAAATTCAGAGGGTGGTGCATATGTCGAGGAACAATAGAAAACGCAAACGTTTTCTTGGACACTTGTAATGTGATAGATGCTGTATTACTATAACCTAGTACGTTTTGTTCGGTGAAAAATGGATACGAAAACATGTAAGAAATAAATGGTATAGAATCCATTTCAAATATTCCGACACCCACGAATTTTCACGGAAAACATCGGTGGTCGGTGACGAAATTTGAACATTCTGGATATTCTTTAAGTTATAACCTATTTGTTTGGATAGTTACGTTCCAATGCTATTTTCACGTGTTTTCCAATCTTGTCAAGAGCGGTTGTATTAGAGCAATCACCCTATTATGTATGGGCGGCCCTGAAAGGATGAATGATGCTACTGTTTAAGGGTGCCGGTTTGGACACAGTATTGCTCTTGCTCGTGGTCACTCGCGCGAGTGACTCTCCTCTTCCTTTCCTGTGTTAAGCTTTCGTACGTTCATAATAAGCTTGAGCTCCCTCCATCAATGCGGAATGTAAAAGTGTAAGCTACGCCGCGTCAAGTAAATCAATCTCCCGAAGGATTTTACTAAGCGAGGTATAGTCTATAGCCGCTCGCGCGAATAACAAGTGATTCAAACCGGGTTGCGAAGAAGAAGGTAGGTGCCTCACACGGCCCGATAACGTAGCATGAGGGCTCAAATTTGTCTTCCCGCCGCAACGGCTTTACTTGGTCTAAACAGTATCTAATTGACCACCTGCCGTACAAAGTGATTTCGCGGACCCGCCGCCTTGCTTTTGGGGGCCCCACGCTCAACTCAGCTTATATTCTGGGGGTAACGCGTTTGCATGCAGACGTTGCAAGTACGAGTGGTTATCCCAAGTCCATTCCATCCCTGTAACAAGCCAACCTAGGTGACTTTATCTCCGATTTTGTCTGATCCCACATTACCACAGCGTTTAGTGTTATTCCCTGAGACAGGACGCAAAAACATATCCAGATAGTTATAACTTCAAATTTTACCACATTTTTTGGTAGATTACTACCATCCAGTACACACAGAGATCTTTCTATGGCGCCTGTTGAGTATTGCGGGATGTCCGCTGAAATGATGCCTGTGAAGTCGCTTCACAAATGTGAACCCGATTTATGGAGTAGTGCCAGTTGCCGTTGAACAGCCACGCCATTTCCGACTGGCACTTACCGGCACTATGGAGGGCCATATCTTATGTATGAGTCTTAAGCGTCCCTCGCACGGGGAAGGCACACAGCGCGAAGGAAAAACGAGTCGGTGGATTTTTATCAGGTAAACACAAGGGTTACATTCCCCAATTTTTGACCAAATTTGGGGCCCAGGAAAGCCGATCTCACGCGGGTGTTTGTAGCGACACCGACCGTATTTGCCGACGGTGTTTTATATCTCCCGAAACGCCTTCTCCTCATTTCTGGCTGGGTGGGGTTGCACTAATGTTTCATTGGGCTCTTTGCACCTGTGAATATTCATACGTTAGTCACAAACGCACGTTACAAACAATAGAACAGCGCACAACGATTGAAACCGCCCCTCCGCACGTCCCAGGTACACAAACCAGGTAACACTGTGAAACGAGCATTTTGGACGTCCGGCGACATCGGGCGAAGGAAATTCGAAATCTGAGTTTTCATCCAGCAAAAATGCGCCACCCGTATCGTACCACGTGTCATTGACCCGAAGAGGTCAGGAAAAATGGTTGAAAAAAGTGGTCAGTATGCCCCACACCTCAGACTCGGTCGAATTGCAACGACTTACGTGGTCCACGCTAAAGTTTGAGTAACTCCGCTCTGAGTGAAGACAATTGGGATGGGGCCAGCACAATTGCATGACGACCACTTTGTGCGCGTTTAAATATATTGCCAGGGCCTCGGTATTTGTGAGATGGGCACATTTCTACCGCAATTTATCCAAGCTTCAAAGTAAGCCCGGAACCTCCAAGAATACTATCGCATTGACTTTGTAAATATGCACTGGAATATATTGGAGGACTGGCACAGGTTTTCCGCAAGGAAGCTGCCCACGGCGTCTATCTCAAACGGGCTAAACGCACATCAGTAGCGCCCAACAAGGTTGAAAGGGAAATCACGAGGGGAGGGACCTGCTAGTGCGGACGTTCCCACAGTTTACGGCGATCGGCCAGCTGCCTATTGGTGCACGAAGGATCGTGTGCTAGGGGCCTACGCTAAACAGCATCAAAAACAATGTACTCTGATGATGAAACACATATCTACCCTCTCGTAGGTAAATAGTCCAAAAGCCATCGGTGGTCGACGCATACCGCGAAACACGTACAACCCAGGTCCATGCTGAGTACACATTTTGGACTTCCTCTCACAGTGCTGTTGCAACGGTCGAGACATACATGTACAATTTGATAACACATGGAACTTTGTGTCGAGACCGATGCCTCGGCAGGGGGTGACTGTTGGGTCCTATTCTCTGAACTGGCTCGGGTTCACTCGCTCGAAAGGCGAACCCTTCTTTTGCGATCTTTACTCTTCTTTCGATATTAATCCGCATAGAAAGTGTTAGGTACGCTGCGCTCAACAAGTTGCCGATAGTAATTTTGGCAGTGAGGAGCAGAGTCGCTCCGGCGAGGGGCTCAAACCCATTAGTGAAAAACGGGATATCCCCCGTACCGTAGGTTTGGTCTTGGTCTCTATAACGCGTGGTATCACAGCGGTATGTAAGAGCCTCTGAAAAAAACGGGTGCAACTTTAGCCTGGTGGAGTAAATATGTCGTAGAATGAATAACGCAACGCCGCTCACATCGTCGATGTTGTTTCTCACGAGGGGGCATGTGAGTAGATTGTCGCGGAAGGTCACATCCCACTGGGCCAGCTCCTCGGGATCGCCATTATGTACTGCCAAGCCGTTTTTCCTGGCTTAGTCTTCCGCAGAGTCGTTGTCGTTGGCTTCCAATGGGCGGTTTTAAAAAGGGCCTCGCCCGTCTCCTCTGGGCAAGAAGCGACAACATTTATTAGCATCAGATGGAGTATCGGCATTTGTGTGCTAATGCATATGTTTCGGCAAATTCGACATCGCAATGGCATGTTTTCAGTGTTCCAGTGTTTTGGCCAACTCGTATCTGGCCAACCGTTTTCCTGAACTAAAGACTCTGACATACCATACCCAGTACACACAACGTCGTTGAAATATGGTTTGTGGGTTAGCATCTTGGTTTTGTCACATCCTCAATGATATGATATGCACAGGGTTATTCGCCGGGTTTGGCACTTTCATAATTTTTCAGAGCCAGCAGTACAGTCGTGGTGACTCGGCTATGTCATACAATACGCAGGAACAAGGCTACGGTAGGGTGGGCCTCCCGTTTTTCAATACCGGGTGTGAGCCACACTCGCAACAGTACGACCTTCGGCAACTTGTTTGGCGCAGCGTAGCTAACATGTACGTCGCAGATTGATAATATTGCATAATATAAACAGCGCACGAAACATGTAGACAGCGCAAAGGAGGCAGCGCGGTCACTGCTTGAGTAAGACCCCGAGTCTAGTGATTAAAATCATTTTCGAAGTGCCCCCTCGACCCTCCCTGCAGTAGCCTTAGTCTAAGGTAAACCTGCACCATTTTTCTCCCGAGGGTTGCTTGAGGAGTTTCTATGCCTCTCCCAACCGATTTTTTTTTTTTTGTTTTGCAAGGTATACTAGAAAGCAAACCAAGGGCCAAACTCCTTGCTTCAAGGTGAGTAAACGATTCAATTGAATGCTGCACAAACAATAACAACTATTTGCCGCGACTTCAGGTCAAGGTGGGTTGAGTAGTCCCGTCTTGAAAAAAATGGCTAAACTCACAAAATGGTACATTTGTCGTAGCAACCGTCCTCATTACGGTGGTGCTGTTTGGTGTGGTTGCTCCGTGTAGTCCGGTGAAACTCGCTCGACAATTATTTTTTCTCGTCGTAAAGAGTACTACAGTGCTGCCGCACCATCCCGGCACGGCGCAGGGGTTCCATTTTTTGGTGCGACTATATCGTCGTCTGCCAAAGGTAGCGTCACTAGAGAGGGTCAAGGAATGTGTACATTTTTATAAGAGCTTCTCGACTCGAGGCGCGCCTCCGAAAAATGCTGTGTGCAATCCAATCGTGGACGGGGGCGATGGGTGGTCTCGGAATCTCGTATTCTGATAAAAGGACGATGCACGCGGACGCCTGCTACGATAGAGATGCGCCACTGTTTTTCGGAGTTAATCTCAACTTCGGAGCTTAAGACCCCTCTGAAGTAGTGATTTGGACAAAAAAGGAAACGGTTGCTCTGGATAAAAATCCCATAGCTGAGACTAGGTACACAACGAGAATCGTGCAAAAACCAAGCACCTGTTTCCCACGATTGTTGGATTAAAAATGTCCCGTCATTCAGAAGCAATTTGAGACAAATTAAAGTGATTTCTCTATGATAGAGCGCGTTCGCGTTGCATACCTTGGAATGGGCAATCTCTTCAATGTTTGAACATACCATGTAGTACGATATGTCACCTATGATTTATCGGCTTGTGATGGGTTCGCGAACGAAAAGATAACCGCACATTGGCGGAGAAACGTACGAGATGCGCTTAGGTACACACGCAATTGTCTCCTATAAAAGCTCCTGGGCATGAGGAGCTCTGGTCTACACCTCATCCCCAAAACGAGCTTGATAAAAACGAAATGTGCGCTACGATAGAGCTATCGTTTCTTGGCTGAAACAGTAGTTAGTGAATTACGGCGGTCGTCCTTTCTTTACCTAACTTCGTCGGAATGAATGCACTTTTATTTTGTCCTTTTGCGATATATTTCGTGGAAAACCTGCTGTACCAAATTGACATTCAACTGTCGAGTTACATTGAACAGGACATTTTAACCAATAAGACAAAACCGATTGTCGGGTTATTAAGAAGGGACGTACATCCTCAAGCGACGATACCCAAAAAAGAGATTGCACGTCTATCGTATCAGGCGTCAAAACGGAGCGTGGAAGCCAATGACTTATCTAATGACCTCTAGTACGTGTGCAAAACATTATCATACTGACACAAGCAAGACTTACTGTACATTCCGACGATTTGGGGCTAAGGAGTCTCGGTCACCCCCCCAAAAAAGGCGCTTAGCGAGAAAGTGCCATCCTGTATCGTACCTTGTGTCAGATATTGGCCAAAATTCAAAGCGCTGAAATTCAGCGGTAAAAAAAAAAATTAAGAAACCCCCCAGAGCCTGGACTTCCTCTAGAAAAATTCTCACCGTCAACGTTTCGATAGAAGCGTGAACCCCGAATATTGCTCTGGCCCTCGCTGCGGAAATAAAGGGCACCCCCACGTGAAGCGTTGTCGGTCATAAACTGACACAACTCGAGCTGCACGGATGACTCTGACGTAGATATCGCCGACAGAGCTCCGCCGAATATGTCGTGATTAAAACCAAAGTTGGTATCTCTGATTAAAGCCTCGATCGAGTGCGTGAACAGAATCGCCCCCCCCGTCGAACGTGAATAACAAAGTGCTCTCGAGTAAGAATATATTTTCCATGCTGTTCACCTTCGACGTCTGGGTGGACGATCAAGGGACACCTGGGTAGCACGGTATCGAACAAGAGCGCCGACGAGCCTATTGGCTGTACCGTAGGCACCCACAGTCGGGAGGTGTTTTCATCGTGATGACTGGAGTTACCGGAACAACCTCCAGGGAGAAGTAATGTGTTTGTCAGCACAACACACTTCTGGCGGATCACGATCTTGATCATGTACGCGATCTAGTTACGACATCCCGCCGTCAACCCATGGCATTTCCAACAGCTTGAATTGTCGTAGTCAAACTCCAAGTGTTTTGTGTCCCATGTCGGGACTACGGTGTTAAACAATGGTTAACGTATGTTGTGCAGGTGCTCTGTGCAGTACAGGTCCAACCCAGGACACATGAAATAGATCGTGCCAGTAGCTGATCTGGCTTCCACCCGGCAACATGATATAAGACATACAGACCACACGTAGACCCCGGGGAGATGTAAATTTAAACGTAAAGTGGCGGATCGTGAAAAGGCGTCTGGTTCGTTCAACGTGTGTAATATCGTAAAGGGTTCCACGTCAAACTGCCGGTCAATGAGAGAGAGCAGCGATGTAGCCGCGCTATTGCGACTCCAGGGTCAATCAAAAACACATATTATTGCCGCCCCACGCGGGCAGCTCGTTACAACAAATTATCATTGTCGTCTACTACACCAAAACACAGGAGCAGTACAATGGGGAACAGCACACCAACGCGCCATTTGTTGGCACTGCATGGCAGATAATGCGTTGAATATCGCGACAGCGATCATGGCCAACATACTACGGAGAAGTATCGTTATAGCGAAAACATGTTACGGTTCAGGTGAAACAACATTTTTTTCAGGCTCCTGACTCGAGGAGCCATACGTTATACGTGGTACATTACACCGACCACGGCTGAAGCAGGGGGGGTCACCTTGGGGACCTCGTTCTTGCGCTGGCTGGGGATTATTCACTCGCATGAGAGACCCCTCTGTTCCCTGTAGTGGTACGCCTTCGTGCTTTTTCCTGTTTTTGTTAGATGATCTTATCTGCACAATGGTACAGTAAGGTACCCTTCGCCAAATGTTATCGAGTGAAGTATTATATTGCAGTGACATAATGAGTCGCTCGTCGGAATATGATAGTAAGATAGCTCGACCCCGGTATTACCAAATAAATGTCGTGTTCACATACCATAACATAACATCTCTCCTAGAAAAAAAAAATCGTCAGCAAGCTAAAAGTGCGACACCCGATCACCAAACCAACATGGCCTAGGATTCAACGTATAATATTTCTGTTATAATAGAATAATAATAGACTATATACTTTATAGTCTATAAATATTGAAAACGAAGAATGTCTTGGCGGCGATCTTCAGATCACGGGCCCGGTCACTCAAAAAAGTATATCAATAGACATTAAATGTTACCACAACCGCTCTAATGTGTCAAGGTCGACGGTTAACATGTGTACCAAACGTGGCTCACCCTCTCCGTCGAAGAGGATCCATGCGTGGTCAAAGTGTCTAAATCAAGATGCAGATAGCTCTCCCCCCCCCCCCGTCACGTACGATTACCCCAGTCTACAACTCGTACAAATGGAACAGCGGATCAGACGAACGGGTGGATCGCATACTCTGAACCGCGATAGATCAGAGCATGATATTTTTGAGATTAACTATTTGTGACTACGCGGACCCCATTAACTGGGGACTACCAAATATTATAAAAAATGAAAATACTCTCCAGCTGTGAGATCGAACATTTTGTCGAAACTCATCTTTGAAAGCTGTGCGTGATACTCCGAACGCGCGTATCACGGGTTGTGTGTCCTTATTAAGGATATCGGTCGGCGACTCCCCTCGCAACTACAGTGTAGCTTGTACCAAGGTTAACAGGGTGATGTTAGGGAGTCTGTGCGCGGAACCTATAAAACCCACTTCTGAGGGGGACAAAATCTGACAGCTGTTGAAGGAAATTCATCAGTTTATCAAGTGAAACCTGTAAATCGAATATCCGGTGAGGAGAGGGCGGAGTTTTTAAGGACGTGGGGGCCTGATTTTGATCAACAAGGGGGGCGGGAGGGGGTGAGGGGGGGGGAGGGAACGGGTGGAACAGGTCTATTTGTGCGTGTGGAGACTAAAAATATTTCTTGTAGCGGGGGGGGGCGGGGGCGGGGGGGGGGGGGGCTTTAGGTCGCATATACATAGGGGTTGGCTATACGCGTGGTGCTAGGTCTAGGCGATGGTGCGGGTGGTGGGTGAAGGAAGGGGGCGTTGGGGACGGGGGTGGGTGGGAATTTCAGCAGCGGCATGGACGGCTCTGAAACGATAACGAGGCGATATCCAGGGCGTGGAAGTGTATATTACTCTGGCGGATTTCGATAGTAGGCGGGGGGGTTAAGCAAGAGGGAGCGAGAGTTAGAAAAAAATAAAGTGGGGAGGGGGGGGGACATTGTGTGTGATCCTCCGATCGCGCGTAATAATCATATATGTAGGGGCCTACTATACGCGCGGTGCTGGGTCTTGGCGATCGTGCGGGGTGTGGGGAAGGAGGGGGCGTTGGAGGGGGGGAGGAGGGATGAATGAAAGCTACGTCATGGATGGCTAGAAAGATAATGACGTGATATCAACGGCATTTTAGTGTTTAATACTTTGGCCGATTTCGATTGCAAGTGGGGCGTTTGAACGGACTGGGCGGGGAACAAAGGGGGGGGGGGGAGGAGATGAGTTGGAGCTACGGCATGGGACTATCAAATATATGAATATATGTTGTCAAAATTATTAGTAGTGCATTCGTTGCTGTCTTGAGCCACTTGATTATTATTTGAACTATAGCACTTTCAATGAAATTGATTTGATCATAGCGAGTGGGTGGGTGACACGCGTGTAGCTGCTCAATCAAGGAAACCCTCAAACTCACTAAAAGTGGGCTCTGACCCCCATGCTAGAACACGCTCACGGAAATGACGAGAACACCACGCCAACCACTATCCGGTCAAAATTTGATACATCTACCAAGATGTCTCACAGTCGTCGATAAAAAAAAACGAGTTTTTGTTTTAGCACGCCAGCAACGAGACAGGTATGTATCCACCCCGCCCCACGGCGCTTTGCGCTTTTCGGTGTAAGCAATCTCTCCCTGATCGGACGAAGCTCGACGACCGCACCATCCCGCCAGTGTAAAAATGCGCGAGTACATGGTTCAAACCATTCACTATATATTGATTTTGTTGTGTTCTTTCGAATTGGTTCTTCATTAGTATCTGCGCCTATTTCGGAGGGAGAACTCCCGAGTCTAGCACGCCCACTGCATCACCCTTTTCCTGCAGTACTTCCTCGTGTCAGACTATAAACACTCCTCTCCCTCCCTTAACTCCGATCAGTCCTACTGTTACACACACAGTCTCGGACAGCCGAGTCCCCAAGATGGTACAATACCATTCAACTCCTCCACCCCGAGGCCTGTCCAACGACTGTTTATTTCTGGCCCCACTGCGTCCCCTGTCCCGGTTCTCGCTGAGGACAACTGTCCTGCCGAGCTAATTTACGAGACACTAGTCCAGAATCTTCCATATTACTACGAGTATACAATTTATACGCATGCGATTTCCACCTCCCTTCCCTCTGGAATAACCCTTTCCGACATTCTACCCCCTGCGGCCAAGCGCGACGCGCCCCCAATCCGGATCGAGTGTAGTGTGAACTCTGCTGGGTCTTGCAAGCCTAGACTCATCGACTACTTGCCGCAGCGCTCGGAGTGCTTGCCCGTAAGTCCACACTGCCACGTTTTCCGACTCCCGGTAAGACCCTAACGGCGCTGCACTCGGCAAGTTCGGGTGAAGAGACAAAAGTTCCACAAGCAGCGCAACAGCGCCACCACCCTCGCGCAAGCTGGAGCCCACGCCCCGAACGTCCTTCCGCGTTCGAACTAGTATGTAGCCTGCTTGACCCTGGTCCCCTTTTTGACCGCGGAACCGTATCTCGACCAAATCTGCTTCCCGCCATCGCAAAAAGGGCAACTGTTGTCTTCCCGAGTAAAACGCGACATCCTCTCGAGTTAGGCAATGCACCTGGTGCACCACAGCGGTATCCGTTGCAAATAATCCATCGGACCGCGTCATCAAAAAATTCCCCAGGGCTAGACAGAGCCGAAGGACATGGCCGCCCCTGCCCCAGGACGGCACCAGTGTTTCCCCTTCCAACAGCATGTCCCATGACACCGGGCGGCGCACGCGCGACTTTGTACCAGCTACCGCATGAGCCCGAGATATCCTGCTGAACACGCGTTCCAGCAGTGGTGATTTGGTCGGGAGCTCCATGCCTACCTCTACGCGATGAAAATTTTGCACTGCAGCAATCTTACTCTTAATCGTGTCGACCTTATTCGCTTCCGCCGCGCAACACCAAGCAGCGAAATCCACTAGCTCCCAGACCATGTCACTCACGGGGGTGTCGCCCGCAAAATACAGAGCAGCTCTCGTCAACCCTCGAAATTTGATCCAAGACCTGAACGATGACACGTGAGTTCGCTGAAACAAACCCGCAACTGACCCACGGGTGTACTGGACGCCAATATCCCTATACACAGGTCACTCCCACGCTGGCCCAGGTCCTGCTCCTGCCAATTGATGTCCGGACGATGTTCGGGGAGATATCTGTCAATATTGTCACGTTCCCATCGAGGAATACCATCCGCCAACGTATTCGCGACGCCTTCCACGTGTTTCGCGCGAAAATACCACCCACTTCGAATTTCCAAGCATCCTAACATACGCATCAAAGTTCCCGATCTAAGCTCTTTCCCCCCTCGACATTTGGATATCCAATATACCCCCGCCATGTTATCGCCCAGCATTTGCACATTCTCGCCCCCAAACCGCGGCCTTGAGCCGGCGCCTACGACCAACGCCCACGCCGTGACAACCATCTCAAGAAGTTCGAGGACGTTAATTGGAAGGTCGTCGTGACCGTGGACATGCTTGCTTAGCCGAGACTTTGCGTTCCGGTCTAGATCGAACCGCCACCACGCCCCTGTTTCCAAGCAATACCCTCCCACGGCCGTTGCCGACGCATCGGACGCAAGAGTACGCGAACGACGCCGCAAGAAAAACGTATGGAGCGGCGACGAAAAATGGCACCCCAATCGTGCGAATTCCTCGCTCATCATCAACCGCCAAAACCCAACGTCCGCATGAAACTCTGGGCCGAGGGCTAGCCGTCCACCCCTTCGCGACCGCGGACTGCTACCGCTGAGCTTTTCCTGCCAACGCTTTACGGGTGGCAGGCCAAGCTGGTTAAGAATGCGGCAAACGAAAAACTTACCCGGCCGCACCACTTCGCTAGCATACAATAACGTCCCGAGCAGATCCCGTACCTCGGATTCTAATGCATACCGACGACTCCGCGGCCACTTGAGGAGGAGCCCCCTCAACCTAGCCACTTTAGCCTTGGTGAGCGATATGGTCATTGCTACCGAATCGATTTCTCACCCCAGAACTTCCAACTGAGTATCCCAGTCAGTAATTTTGTGTTTCGACAAGAGTGGGGGGTCTGTTGGAGCGCGATCGCCAAACAAACGCAAGTGATCGGACGCTAAAGACGCCGATGCACACAAACAATTATCGCCAGAGGGATACCATTGCACTTCAACGGAAACACCATCATCGACATAAAAGCGCGCGAAGAAAGAATCATCCGCGCCGCCCCCCCGCCCAGGAGGGGTGACGCAACCCGGCGGCAGCACCGCCGCTCTCGATTCGCAAGGCGGCCTCACAACAACGTGCCGTGTCGCCTCGCGACCGCTGTCGGTGCACACCGCACCACGATAGGAGGTGTTATTGTGAGCATGCTCTAACGCCAACGCAAACAAACTCCACAAACCTGGACTGTTGCGCCAACCAAAATGCAGTCGCCGGTCGACCACCATCAAGCCACCGAAAACGTATCCAAACACAGGCTCGCGCGTTATCTCAACTGGCACTTGCCGAAACGCATCCTTCACATCCATTTTTCTCAGCGCGATGCGTGGCCCGCGACCGAATCGTTGCCGCAGAATCAGGATACGCCACATAATATCGCGCAGGACGTGACCGAGCTCACACTTAGGAGCCGACGAAAACTCAGTGTCTCCGTTGACGCTTAGCGTTAACGGGCCCCTCGAGAACGTTAAATCATGCACCACGCGCAATTTCGTACTGGATTTGATTACTGCTGGCGAGGAGACACGCAGACCCGGTAGGCATGCCGCCGCCTCGCGGGGAAAGACGAACGCGCGGCCGGATCTAACGTCGTCACGGATCTTGTCAGTAATTTCATCCACGAACCCATCCGCGCTGCTATGATTTGAGTATCGTAGCGCGAAGGCCAGGTCTCCCCCACTAGCGACACGCACCGGAACCCCACGCTCCGCAAGACATGCGAGTTGTGCGATCTCGGGGAAATGTTTCTCGCTCCCAAACCAATCTTGGATTCGCGAAGGATTCAGACATTGCCCCGAAAACACGCGTTCCAGTTTCATCATGCAATCAAACTGGTACTCGTGTTCTTGTAAAAACAGCAGTAACGCATTCGCCACGAGCTGCAAAGCCCGTGTAGCAGCTACTCGGTCCGTATCGCTCACACTCGAAAGGTACCGCCAAGCTGCTACGCACTTGTATAAACCCCTCCGCCTGCCGCCGAGTACTGTAACCGTGGTCAGACCGGCTCAGGCACGCCCGGTCCTGTTCCTGAGACAACGTTGCCACACCCCCAACGTTGCTCACCCCACTGTTCTTGAGGCGCGGGGCGACCCCACCTTCGTAAACTGTCCTCGGCCGCGAACGTTCGGCCCCCATGACTTCCTCTACGAACACAATCGGACCTACGCGCTCGACATCACACTTCCCCCCCCTGGGCACAACTGAGTTTGACCTTGTGACCGACCCCGGCATGACGAGCTGCGGCCTTGCTCCCGAGGTCGGCCCCGCCTGCCGGCGGGGCCCGCATCCCTATAACCCGTCTCTCGCCGCTGTGCCCGCAGCCGCTTCTCCTCCTTACGCCCCCGACGCCGCTTTCCCCCCGGCAGTCGAGCTCTTCTTCGCCCCCCATGCTTTCCTAGCGCCCGCCCCCTTGCCAGCCCCCCCCCCCCACCCGGTTTGCTGGCTCCATCGTGCGAGGAAATGCAGGCGCTGCCGAAGCGACAGCTCTGCTTCGACGCGCACGAGAAACACACCCTCGCCGTCTTGTCCTCCATTTTGCGTTGCTTCGCCGGGCGCTCGGCTGCCTGTTCCTCCGCGTGCATCAACCCGCCGGAGTTAAAGAAGGCGTCCAGTCGAGTCCATATCGGCACCACCACAGCGGGAAGCTGCCCCACGGAAGATGGTTCCAACCAATTTGAGCCCGCGATCACTCCCGCCTGAAAAAATTCCGAGCTCCAATCAGTCAGGTCGGAGTTGATCAGCTTGACCAACCGATAACGGTTGGCAGGGACCATCATAGTCTGGAAATAGTCCAGAGCGTGCTCCCGGATCACCCCTATTCCCTTCTCGAACGCCCGGGCTAGGATTGAGAGCCGTGCGGCCGATGCCGGGTGGTCAATGATATAGCCTACCACTGTGCACACAGCGAGCGAGAGGATGGCGAGTTGGTCCGCCAGCGGGAACCTGGATTCGGCAATGCTGTTCGCGGTGGCGCTCCGAGGCATGTATCCTGCGACATAGAATCCCGAGAGCGTTTCCATCTGGGTGGCGATATCACTGGTTACCAGCACCCGTTTTTGAAGCAGGTCCTGGATCTCCTGGCGCTTCGCTCCCGTCAGCGAAGGCCGTTCTCCAGCGATTATCCAGTTTTGCGGGACGTCGGGTTCTGCCATAGCCCCAAACGTGCTTTGGCAGCCAATTTTTCCGCGTGGCTCCCTGGCCCAGCCACTGCCAGCGTAGCCGCGCCACCCGGTGGCTCGCCTGGCCCAGCGACGCTCGCGATCGGCCCTCCTGACCCCTCGGCAATGCCCACCAGCGCGACCTGCTGAGCGACCCCGCCTCCTGCGGCCTGGCCTGGCACGACGGCGTCCTGCAGCATGCCCTGCATCTGGGCTAGCATGTCGGCTTGCTGGTCCAGACGTGCATCGACGTTGTGAAGACCTGCCTCCACGAAGGCACGTAAAGCTCCATCTGGCCCTGCGCCCCTCCTTCCGGCCGGGGGCCATCCTCCTTGTGCTCGGCCCCAGAGCCGGGCTCGGCGACGCCGCCTGGCCCCTCGTCCTGCCCACTCATCGCGTCAGTGGATTACCCGGCTTTCGGCTCCGTTTGAGATTTTTTTTTTTTTTTTTATCCCCCGTAAAAACAAACTGTTTCTGAAAAAAAACACGGGAGAAAAGAAAACTTGCCCTCCGGCTCTCCGCGAAGCTGAAGAAAAACCACTGATTAGCCAGTCACTTCTCTCACGTAGCTTCTACCGCCTGTTCTCCCCACTGCACACTGTCTTCGAATCGTGCAAGTCGGCGGTCCTACGCGTATCACTTCTTCCGCTCTACGTATTGTATACCACGGCAGAAAACCCGAATGCTCGCAGTTGGGTGATCGAAACGGTTGGCTCGTCGCGGAAGAACGCCTTCCAAATTAATAAGAACAACAAATTCCAGGTTGATACTTCGTCCCAATCCTCCACTTCAAAGCCTCTTCCTCCCTATCCCCCACTTTTGCACAGTTGGAGGGTCGCCTTTGACATTTATAACAACGCACTTAATTTTGCAGGTATACCACTTTTCTTGGTTGATGCTGCTCTACCACGCCTGCTACGAAGGGTTTGCACGATAGGATCGCACGTTAAATGTAGTTGAAGCAGCCTTAACATAGACGACGATTCGTTTCGTGAAAAAACGGAGGAGCGTGATAAGATAGAGGTAGGTATGGTAGAGCACTAGACAAAATATTTTCTGAATGAGGGGGGAGATATTCAACTCGAAATCGTCGGAGTAACGCTATTCTTTTTTCGCACTATCAACTGTATGTTTGTACGTGCGCAGGTCAGGGTTTGTATTTTTTTAGGGTTGCCAAAGTCCGTTTTCAGGGTGATGTTTCATGCAGCCCCTCAAAATAGAAGCGGCAGAAAGAAAATAATTAAGACTGATTCTGTAATAGTCCCCTCACCAAAAGCACTGATATTCATTAACGAACGTTTCATTACTGCTCAACACCAAAACGACGCTTAAAAAATGTTTGTATATATCGTGGAATGTTATCGTGTTTGATGAACACTATCGAACGATGACGTCGGGGTGGCGGTTTCTCCAGACATGGCCGGCAGAGCTGGTTTCAAAACCGGCGATTCCGTATAATATATGTTTGAGGCGAGGAATTACCGTTGAACGAATCCACACCTACCTCCTCTACCGAAGGGTGCGTCGTTCCTTCACCGCAAACCGTCTGAATCCCGATCTGATTTGCTTTCACAATAGGAACGCGTTCTCGTCTTGGTTATCCTAGAGGTCACCAGTGCTTTTTCATCAGTTGTCGGACTTCTCATTTGTATCAAAACACATAATTAAAACAGTTTTTGTGTGTAAGTATACAGTACCTTTTTAACTGAGGAGCCTCACAAAGCATATTGTGTGGGCCTCAACCACCGTAGCATGTATGTGTATCTCGAAGAGAAACCTCAGGAACAGCAACGTATCTAACGCATGGCAGGGTCTTAGCTTTGCGTTCTTGATCTTGTTAGCATTCATAATTGAACGAAGCTCAAGTTTTGTGAAACAGTCAGAACACCGTTTGCAATTATCAATGCACTTCGAAATATGCCTATGCCATGGATGTTTTCACTCTGCAGATTAATAGCCCTTCCAGTTTCTAGTGCTGTTGCCAAGAACTCATACCACGGTAGGGGGTAGGGTTGCACGTGTTTTGGGTAAAGAAAAGAATGTCTGTCCGATTGAGCTACTCAACGGTGGAACTAGCGGCTATTCATCAGTCAACTCATTTTACGAGTATATACTGTTTTTAGGGCTATGACATAGAAGCTTGTTCGGGTTGTGCAAACGAATGCCTTCGATGCCATTATTTTCGGGTGATGGTAAGATAATGAACAATTCCCTCCTCACGTGACGAACCCCGGAAGTTTCTGCCGCACCCCTTCGGTGGCATGTATGTGTCCAAGGAAGAGTCGCTCTACGGTGGTAGCCACCCACCTCCAACTTTTCTTTAACGAAATCGCTTGATTTATATCAAGCTCTCCGGCCGTATCTCGCGGAATACTATGGAACTTGCCACCCCGACGTTATCGTGCAATAATTCCTTCGCAAACAAAACATATGTAAATATATCATACCATCGTTCGTGGTGGCGAGCTGTCATGTAACGTTCGAAAAAGAATATTGTCTCGCTGTTTGTTTTTTTAGGGGGGGGTGCACTCGATATCCATGCGTGACCGTAGTCTGATGCCCATTGTGGTATGACCGTAGCATCCCTACACTGCCGGGTCGGAGAAACTCGGGTTTTCGCCGGCCAAGCAGACCTGGCTTGCATCAAGCGCGAAGCGCCGTGAAGTGTTCCGCGAGTCACATGAAGTGTGAGCTGCATCCTTGCAAAAAACAACTCGTAAGGCGGACATGCATATGGACGCCAGCTTCAATGAGTCAACTTGCGTTCCAGAAAGGCCACTTCCAGAGAGAGGAATAGAAGCACCAGGTGACCGCCTGGTGGGTTCTATACCATAAACACTATCATGGTGATACGATCATTGCCCTTGTGGGGTGTAAAGGTTGGTCCGCCACACGCGTAAATTGTCCAACTCGGGCACCAACCTTGATCGACCGCAAAACAAAAAGAATAAACCCGGTGATCTACCCTAGCTCATGTAGAGAGCGACATGTTTTACAGTGTGGTTGCTTACTTACGCCGACGCAACCTCAATACAGTGTATTTTCATTTTATTTAAAATATTCTAGCTTTCGATCCATGTACAAGGACAAAGTATGAACATTTAACACGGTATTTACTACACTTAAAACACTGGGAACCTTGCATACTGCATCTAACATCAAACCTTCTAGAATAGTACAAATTACCAGGCACAGATGATATGAAGAGATGTCTCCTTGTCCCCTTTATAGTTTCCGCGCACATATTGGAATGTCCAGCCCCCCCGCCCCCCCCTCCCTTCCCCCTCCCCCTATCTCCCTTGTTAAAAAAAAAACCATCCCCCGCCCCCCCCCCCCCCCCCCCGTCCCCCGATCCCTCCCCCCCCCCCTTCAGCCTAGTTTGTTCAAACGCCCCACTCACAACTGAAATCGGTCATAGTAATCAACACCTATACGCAGTTGATATCACGTCATTATCTCTCTTACCATCCATGACGTAGTTTTCATTCTTTCCCCCCACCCCCCTTAACCCCCCCCTCCAACGCCCTTATTTCCCACCACCCGCACGATCGCCTAGACCTAGCACCACGCGTATAACAAGCCCCTACATGTATTTGATGTCACAGCCGGAGGGTATTTGAACAATATTTGTCACCTAAACCTCCGACTAAAACTCCCCCCCCCCCCCCTCTCCCTCCCCCCAACCCCCCCCCAACCGCCCCCCGTCTCGATCTCCCTTGCTCAAACGCCCCACCAAATACCGAAATCCGCCAGATTATTGAACACTTCACGCACTGAATATAACCTCATTATCAGCCTAGAGCCATCCATGCCGCTGCTTCCCCGCCCCCCCCACCCCCCACCCCCGCCCCGAACGCCCCCTTCTTCCCCACCACCCGCACCATTGCCTAGACTTAGCACCACACGTATAACAAACCCCTACACCTATGCTACCTAAAGGCCGCCCCCTCCCCCCCCCTCCCGCCCCCCCGCCCTAACCCCCCACCTCCCCACCCCCCCCCACCCCATCCCACCCTCACCCCCTCGAACACTCCGCCCTCTCTCTACCCACTGATTGTACGACTTTCGCCAGGATATACACGATAACCTGAGGCATTCTTTCCCAAACCGTCACATTTATCCACTTAAAACATTGTATAGTTTCCACGCACAGATTGAGCTGCCCCACACGCCCCAAACCCGCCCCAACCCCCCCCCCTATGATAAACTGGTGCATTTTTTTTTAATTTCCAAAAACCGTCATATATATTCTCCCGAAGGATTTATAGATTCCATGCATAAATTGCCTGCCCCCCCCCGCCCCCCCCCCCTCCCCCCACCCAACCCCGCTCGCTTTTGATCGAAACAAAGCCCCCACCTCCTTCAAAACTCCACCCTCCCCTCACCGACTATTCGACTCACAGGATTCACTTGATAAACGGAAAAATTTTCCTCCACAGCTGTCAGAATTTGTCCCCCTCAGGAACGGGTTTTATTGTTTCCGCGGAGAGACTGACTAACATCACCCTGTTGACCCTGATAGCTACACTGTAGTTGTAAGGGGAGTCGGCGACCTATATCCTTAATGAGGATACACAACCCGTAATACGCGCGATCGGAGTATCACACACAGCTTGCAAAGATGAGTTTCCCACAAATCATTGGATCTCAGAGCTAGCTGGAGTGTATTTTCATTTTTTATTATATAGATAAGGGTATTATTGCTGGTATTGGGGGGGCGTGTATCGTAAAATCAATCCAAGGCCGAGTTTAGGGTTAAATATTATAATTTTGAGTGAGATATCTAGTCGTTCTTTCGGCGAGGAGCCCTAGAAATTAGGCCGGACCGGTGCACGCCTGCCGTAGCGCGCGTCGAAAGTATCCACCTCCTGAGGAGGCATCGACGGGAGCTAGGGTAGAGGCGAACCACTTTTTTGTGAGAATCCACAACATTGGGAGCTTACTCGACGTGTACCTAACAATGATTTATACAGAAATAACACTGCCACGGGATGATCAAATCCAAAATCCCAGCTACGTACTCAGCGAAAAATTGTTCAAAAATCGAATGTCGTATTATTTTTTTTTCCCCGACGATAATGGATTAAGGAGCCCCGTGATTCAGAACTCAAAAAAGCCAAAAAAAATAGGGATACCTCCCCCTATCGTAGCATGCGTTCATCCCCCGACAGCGGTGCAACGTAAACTCTCCGAGATACAAACACGAAAGGCTCAAAATTTCACCCTAGTAATGACTTGGCCGGCATTCGTACGCACAACCCGACAAAGCTCTTACTTACGCCCAAATCCCAAAACAGATTTTACTCACGTATAACATTGTGAGATAACCGGCCGTTCTTCGCTTGAACATACTGACCGCAACGTTAGCAGAAAAAAATTGCCTCAAACAGTGAAACAAACGTATCGTTGAGATGAGTGTTCTATCGTTGCTCTCGTACATCACACCTTCGCTTAGGGGCCAAGGGCTTCGCCACTCCTTCGACAATGGTGGTGGTTGAGTCGATCATCTTGATTGCTCCTGTGCGTGTCATATTACACACAAACAGCCAAAAAGAAAAGGCACACGCGATTGACACGGGATCACACCCGGAAGGACGTGCAGGGTCTTCGTTGAGCTAGGCAGAGTTTGAATGTAAAAAAAATACCAACGATGGCGAAGGATTGCGTGCAAAGCTTATGCTGCGGTGAAGAGATCCACAGCTCGTCTTTCTGAGAGACTGCTTACTTTGAAACGTATTATCTACAACTGTACAGCAAAAGCCTGTGGTGACGGGGAGAGGGGGGGTCACGTTTATTGACCACCATGTTTTCGCGCATTCAACACCATTTTAGTGTGTTTGCCGTGTATGTCGTTGTCGTGTTCGCGATACGCACTAAAAATCAGCTGAAGTTTGTGATTCGAAAATGCACCGACGAAATCGATAGTATAACTCTGCCATAGAGGAGAGTTCTGAGCCACGCGCGCGAAAGGCCTGAGTTCGGAGATAAAAAGTAGGGATACCGCACCGCCTCCATCGTAACGTAGTCTACTCTATAAATAACTGATGGTTTTCAGCAGGAGGTTTCTCGCTGGATAAATCCAGTCGTTTTGTACGGGATTTTCACAGAGGGTTTCCTCAATTGAGGACCTCTTCAAATGTGGAACTATCCGGTTATATCATCATGTTACGAGCACATATGTTTAAGAATTAGTGCATGGAAATGATGGTCGTGGTTGCGACAACCAACCGTTTCGGAAAGGTCATGATTCGGATGAGATGTTGAGCTGTTCATGTTATCAAGAGCCCAGGGACCTCTGTCGAACGTCTAGCGTGGAATGACGCCGTAGATGAGAACCTGACGTCGAACGTGCACACGCCAACTGCAACACTAGCGCACCGCACCCGGCCGTTATCTTGCTTCAATAAATGGCATCGATCAACTAATGCACACCTACCAACGTCAACAGACACGGTGCCATCACGGTAAGGGCGATTGTACCCATACAAGCCAAGCACGTATTGTATGTAGATACTCATTTGCAAAGGAGCTCTATGTACCCCTCTCAAAAAATCATTTTTGTGTGGGGGAAGATCCTGACCGACACACCCCGTCTAATAGCCTACCTATCGACCGATACTTACTGCTAAAAACAATAGGAAGTGCCGATGACTTCGGAGTAACGAGGCCCATAAGTCATCACTTGTTTTAGGACAACAGGGCTTCTTCTACCGCTACCGTTGCACGCCTCGGTAAAGGGGTTAACCACGCCCGGGGCTTTCGTCGTGCTGCTGTGATCTCTTGTTCTGTGAACATACGTGACCATATCCTTCGCTGTGTTCCGCGGAATTCCACTTTCACACCGCCTTCGTGAAAACATGTTTTAGATCAGGGAGACAGACTACCCCCTTTCCGATCGTTCAATGCAGTACATTGTTGAGAGTGATCCCGTGTGGTCGTTTGATGCGGAGAGGCAGACGAAATGTAGCTTTAGTGCTCAGATTACTCGCTGAGCGAAGACTGAATATCAGGTGGCAAGCCAACTGAGGTGCGAGGTGTGAGGTGTGAGGTTCATGCTTTCACAGGGATGTGTTCCTAAAAGCACCAACCCTTCAGGCTGTATGCACTAACACATAATCAAGTTTTATCATCATCACGAAGCACAAGACAACCAGACTTAGCAGTGCGATCATTCTATAGACGACCATGCTCAGCACACTGATACGACGCGACCCTGCAGAACCTGATCCGCTAAGTTATGGCCCTTGCGATGTAGTCATTGGAACCGAACAATTATTGACGACCTACAACATAGTCCATGGACAAATGCCCGTGTTTATTTTCATTACTAGGTACGGCTGATATACTCGAGGTTAGGCCCGCGCAGTAGCGGGTACAAGCTGTAAAGTTCAATATGTATGTGCTGATATCCCGTGGCTCCTGCCAAACCAGTCTTTTTGACGCGAGTCGGGTGAGTCATCATTTAACCGCTTGCAGTATATAGCTGCCGTACAAATGGTGTACCTGTCTTTGCCCCATGCTACGCTATAGGTAGAGCCTACGACTACTACATTGGCTGACGCTCCTCACTTTAAGAGCTCTATATTAAATTTACGTAGCTACATTTTACTATCAATATTATAGTGTGTGTATCATAGTATGTACATTAAGAATGTATATCAAATTGTGTATATTATAGTATATCGTATCAGCATCATATGCAGGCTACGGCGAAGGCACCCCCCCCCTAGTTTTGTCACTACCGGGTGTTGACCACTCACCTCACAACACTATTGACATTGTACACCTCACATAGTCTATCAGGCAATGGTTATTTTTGCGCTGCGCGCGGCAAATTATTTTGCTGGATATTGATTCAGGATTAATAAAACAGCAGAAAAGCCTAAGTCGAGAGTCACTCGCGCGAGTGACCCATACCCCGTGCGATAAACCGCTGCAAACAACAAAACCCCTACTACGGTAGGTTAATCCACGAACAAAGCTTAACACCGAATCAACACCTAGACCCGACGGTGAAGCCAAGCAAGGGTGAACATGCAGATAGTAACTCCGAAGACGTTGGATGCCTATCCTTAGTGAAGAACGCCCATAGACAGCACTAGGTTTGACCGGAAAAACGAGATGCCCTCCATCGTAGCATCGGCCCGAAGAATTATGGTGTTCTCCAGCCGGGGCGCTCATTCGGGTGTCAGCGCCCCAGGCAGTCCAGCCGCACCGCGTAATTAATGAGGGGTGTGTTGAGATAACGATTCCGTTTTCTGAACGCAGGCGTTTCGGTAACGCAACGGTTGTTGGAATTGAATATCGTTTCGAGGAAGAGATTTGTTGTTTGTACCTAGTCCGTCGGAGTATTCAGCCGTGTGTAGCACTACCTTGTCGTTTCACATTACGTTTGTCGGTGCAGTATCGAGCTCTTTATATCAGAAAATGATGAAGAAAAGGAGGGCGTGCCGCCACCGCGACCGCAGCGTGCGTGTTATAATCGATGTTATAATGAGTCAAATCCCTTAAGGTAGGCATTCTACCTGCTTCGATATGCTAACAGGCCTGCCTAAAACGTGCACGAGCGTGCTTTTTGGGAAAAATCTGCATCGAACTCTACAATGAGTGGGAAAGCTCTGCGTGATTCAAAGTGAAGGACCATGACAATGTTCCGTCAGGGAGAAGCGGTGGTAGCTGCCTCGAAACCGACGACCTGCCGAGAAGGTCGCAAAGTGTTAAATCCTGTCACGCGGTGCGCTGGCAATTGAAATTTATGGTAAAAAAATAGGGACGCATGTATACGATGGTATGACTCGTGCTACGAAAAGGGCAGCGAAATGTGGTGTGAGAGATTTCGACTGACAAAAATTCTCTATTGCTAGTGCAGCAACTAGCGACCACTCCCCCTTCATGATGTCGTTGAAATGTCTAGTCCGTTGAGTTTGAACGTGCATCGGGGTCGGTTTTCATTTCTTCTTAGGTTCAAGCCCGAGGATGTGACTAGGATGTGAGTAGGATGTGAGTAGGATGTGAGTAGGTTCAAGCCCGAGGATGTGAGTAGGATGGGTGAAGAGCTCTTCCCTCCTATAAGAAGACCAGCAGCATAAACAATCAGGTGCTGCCTCCAATTTGTGACATGCTTCAGACGTGCATGCGATATCTCATCCCCGACCCTGTCGGCTGGGTTGTAGGCAAAACTGCCGTCGCCGGGAATGCTGACATCCGCCTGGTGGGTGAGAATGGCCCCTAATGGTTGCTGACGGTGGAAATAATGATTTGAGTAGAGGCTTTGTAAGGTGCTGTGATACCAAGAGATGCGGAGGTGAGTGTAACCGAAGGTGTTCTGTGAAGACCACTTTTGTTGAAGGTAAAGACTATTTGAAACAGTGATTGTTTTGGAAAGGCGCTTGAGGTGTTATAGCATAAAATGTGTTTATTGTTCCTGCATTTTGGCGCACACTGAGCATTCACGGTGGTACTCAGTACCAACAACAATGAAACCATCCATACATATATATAAATATATATATATCGTCTTGTCAAGATGAGAGGCCCGACAAAATGATGTCTACTACGCAGCTGACGACGGGATGGACATACTGCTAGAACGGCTGCGGCAACGGTTTAAAGACAAGCCGCACTCACACGACGCTAACTTCCTAACAAGGTAACGAACAGCAAAGTGCAACGAGGCTTGACAATACCGATCGTGTACTCCTGCTCAGACGACTAGATGATCGGTTAAGGACGGGGTGTTTACCGGGTGGCAACTTAAAAATAACCACCTCCAAGGGTTATGGTTCGGTATCGACATCCACAAGTGAGGAACCTCCTTCTTTATGTTTTAAAGCCGGCCGCCCATGGTATCAAGGAGTCACCCCACGATAGCGGTTGCACGTTTTGGGACAAACGTTTTCACTCGATTGATCTCCTCAACCCTTGTAGAAATATCGGCTAATGTGATAGATTTACGAGCATTGTTGTCTAATGACCAGCGGATAGCAACGTTGGTCGGGCTTCGAAAAAGAATGTATTCCAAGTCATTCATAGGGTGCAGTATTGAAGTCCTTATGCTAGGAGCTCACAAACTTCTCAAGCTGCCCTTACGTGAGATGATTCAGCACATTTCTCAGCGTTCGCCGTTCAGGACAGAACCGCATTGGGGCCTACGTTTTGGCGTCTCTCCTATACCGACTTTCGTCGTTTCCGAACCGTGTATGCGTCAAAGTGTTGGGAATATCCCTATCTGCTGTTGTTGTCCTTTGCGTCCTTCTGCGACCATTTTGACGGACCCTTCACGTATCGTCTCACGTTGCCTCGTGCGTAAGCAGTACCAACCGTGCACTAGTGTGGGGTTGTGCCCGCAGCTCCGCCTCTCGTGCCGTTTTTGTCGTCTAATGACGCATGCTATTAATAACTTTAAACTGTGGTACGGTAGAGGTAGTACGTGCACCTATTGTTATTATTGCGTTCGGAGGGTTTTTAACTTCGGGAACTACATACCTTTTCCTAAACACAAAATATCGTAATAAATATAAATGAATGCCCAACATGGTGGACAATCCCACCTCCTATGTATACAAAGGATTAGTGCTGAAATAAAAATGGCTTTGCGACGGTATCTATATGACGAATCATGTCCTTCCGAAAAAATTTAAAATCTCAAACGTGCTACCCCTGTCGTGAGGGTCGTCTCCCTCAGACACCCCACCCCCGCGCCACCCCCTTCATTTGGTGACAACGGGAAGCTAATTCGAGAGCCATACTACTACTGCTACGGTGTAGGGGACTGGCCTGGGTTTTCTCAACGGCCAACGTCAGGAGCTCTGTGTGCTTCGGCCAAGAAACGAGATTATTGTGGGAGGTCAATATCGCTCGCGCACTCCACAAACGTAAACATCAAAACAACGTGTATTGAAACCAAAACGGAAAAGAAAATGTTTCAAGCAGTTGAGGAGGAGTCCTCTCCGTACATCACACTAACATGGGGCCACGACTCCCCATGTATTGTATATAATGATACAAAGCAGCAGAAGTCCGTCTTCAGTGCCGGTTGAGTAGTGCCGGCTGCCAGTTATGGTGCCGGTAACATCGCTCGGCACATCATGTAGTGCAACAACCAATAGTGGCAGTAGTGCGTAGTAGTCCCGGTGGCCGTTGTATTGCCGATATCCACGGCTGGCACATACGTACACATGGAAGGGTCCACTAGAATCAAAATGGAATTGTACCCTTTCGTAGCAGTATGCTTGTCTCGTATGAATACGAGTGTAGTTGTTTGTCCTTTCTCACCTTCATCTCAGGAATTGTTTTACGAAAATATGTTCATTCTCACCTCAGTCGTAGTCATTATTGTAGGCGAAGTATACACGGCCCTCAAACACGACATGCAATGGGCTGTCGTACAGAGCAACACCTGCAGGCAGGCATGCGCCAGGCGACCAGATAGGGTCATGAATAAAGTATCGCCATACCGAACGTCAAAATTCTCTAAGGGTGCATTTTTTTTCCAATTATATGTCTGGTTGACCGGGGTCCCCACCCCAACCGAAAGGCTACCCATTACTGCGTCACTGTGTCAACAATATAGATCCAGTTGACACCTGGGCCATGTGACTGCTTATTGAGTCAATCGTACTAGCTCATCTACGACAGCACAGCGTTGAGATCGCTATCGTGCATTATTACAGCAAGACCCGTGCTACGGTAGAGATGCACCCATTTTTATATGAGGTTCCTAAAATGACTTCCGGAGCTCCACATCTTTTTTTACTTTCCCAAACACGCACAGTGTTTGAGGAAAAATAAATGTCCAACCCCAACGGGTAATCTCGTGGATAACACTGACATGCAATGGGGAACACTGACATGCAATGGATAACACTGACAAAAAATGATTTTCTGAAATCTAGTGGGTTAATAAGCCTCCGTCCCTTGACAAGACGAAGAAGCGAGAAAAAGTGCTATGATGTCAGGTATCCTATCGTGGCAGGCATCTCGAGTGGGGAGGTTTAGGATTGGTTCCATGTTGCCCACTATGCTAGCGCGCGTGACAGAACATTTCGGGTTTCATTGATTTCGCGAAGAGATAAAAAAACCTCGACACATTGGGGCCGATTCGAACCTATGAACGTCCCCATTTCTACACTAACACTTGCCAATGGAACGTCGTAGGGCAATCTCAAGAAATGTCCCAATTTTAATATATTCTAGAAATAAAAATGCACTTCATCTGTGAGGTCGAATGTTTTGTCGAAACTCATCTTTGCAAGCTGTGTGTGATACTCCGATTGCGCGTACTGCGGGTTGTGTGTTCTCATTAAGGATAGAGGTCGGCGACTCCCCTTGCAACTACAACAGTGTAGCTCTCAGGGTCAACAGGGTGATGTTAGGCAGTCTGGGCGCGGAAACTATAAAACCCGTTTCTGAGGGGGACAAAATATGACAGCTAGCTGTGGAAGGAAGTGCATCAGTTTGTCGAGTGAATCCTGTAAGTCGAACAACCGGTGAGGGGGGGCCGGAGTTTTGAAAGACGTGGTGGGCCTGGTTTTGGTCAAACGAGAGCGGGGGTTGGGAGGGGAAGGTGGGGGGGGGGCTGGTGGAGCAGCTCAGGTTGTGCGTGTAAAGAATATATGCTTCGAGCGGAAATATCTGACGGTTTTTGAAGGAATGCACCAGTTTATCAATGGGGGGGGGGGGGGGGGGGGGCAGCTCAACCTGCGCGTGGAAAGCATACATTCTTTAAGGCGATATATGTGACGATTTTGGAATTATTGCACGAGTTTATGACGAAGATCCTGTAAGTCGTACGACCAGTGAGTAGAGAGCGGAGTGTTCGAGGGTGTGGGGTGGGAGAGGAGGGGGGGCGAAAGGGCTTTAGGTGGCATAGATGTAGGGGTTTGCTATACGCGTGGTGTTAAGTCGGGGCGATGGGGCGGGTGATGGGAAAGGAGGGGGCGTTGGGGGCGGGGGGTGGTGGGTATTGTAGCCGCGGCAGCATTGCTCTAGAAATATAATGAGGTGATTGATACACAGTGCGTGGACGTGTGTATTACTCTGGCGCAAATCATTATTAGGTGGGGCGTTTTAGCAAGAAAGAGCGGGAAAAAATAGGAAGGGGGGGGGGGGGGGGGGGGGGGGGGGGTTCAAGAGGTTTAGGTCACACATAATATGAATGCACTCTAGTTGTGAGATCAAAGAATTGGTATAAACTCATATTTGCAAGATTGTGTGTGATATAGTGTAAAAATTACAATACACTATATATATATCACCCGCACGATCGCCTAGACCTAGCACCACGCGTATAGCAAGCCCCTACATGTATGCGTAATACGCGCGATTGGAGTATCAAACACAAGGCAGCAAAGATCAGTTTCGACCAAATATTACATCTCACAGCTGGAGAATACTTATATATTTTATATGCGACCTAAACCTCTTGTCAACGCTCTCCCCCCCCTTTTTTTTTCTTCTCTTCCCCCGCTTTCTCTTGCTCAAACGCCCCACCTAGCATTGAAGTCCGCCACAGAATATACACTTCCACGCACTTGATATCACCTCACTATCTTTCTTGAACCATCCATGACGCTGATGCAATTCACCCTCCCCCTCGTTCCCCACCACCCGCAGACCTAGCACCACGCGTATAGCAAACCCATACATGTATGCCACCTGATGCTTTAAAAAATAACCGCCCCCCCGCCCCCCCCCCCCGCTCCCTCTTGATCAAACGCAGGTCCACGCGGCCTTCAAACCCCTGCCCTCTCCTCGCTGGTTGTTCAACTTACAGGATTCACGTGATAAACTGAGGCATTTCCTTCCACGGCTGTCAGATTCTGTCCCCCTCAGAAACGGGTTTTACAGTTTCCGCGCACAGACGGACTAACATCACCCTGTTGACCCTGATAGCTACACTGTAGTTGCAAGGGGAAACGCCGACCTATATCCTTAATGAGGACACACAACCCGTACTATGCGCGATCGGAATATCGCACACACAGCTTGCAAAGATTAGTTTTAACAAAGTCTTCGAATTTCCAGCTGGAGTGTATTTTCATTCTAATAATATTGTATACTATACTAGGGGTAGCGTGTATACAGTTATACAAGGGTAGCGTCATCTCTTTTTTGCTTGCTCGTTTTCTAAAGCGGACGGGGTTCGTCGCCCCCAACATCATCCTTTTTTTTGTGATTTGCTTCGTCGCAGTGCTGTTCGTTGCATATCTAGGCCATGGGATTGCCCATCAGGGTGAATTTTTTTTGTCATGTATGTTTGTTTGTTTGTTAGATGCTTTTTGTGAGGTATTAAGGTCATTGTTGAACCAAGCCATCTAAAGAGCGCCTTACCCAGATGAAATCAGCGATTTTCATACTACAGTGAGTAGAAAGTTTCATACCTCAACATTTTACTCACACAATTTGTCGTGCCTATATCTGCCTATGGCAAGCACTAGTCTGTATAACGTGAACAAACGGTACGTTCGTGCTCACATGCTTTTTTAGCGAAAACCTGCTGCAGCATGCTGTTAATTAGTGTACAGCGCGTGTCGAGACGGTAGTGCATATATAGTCTACACATAATAATCGTATTTCTGTTATTTTTTTACCTCCAAGCCAGACGGCTGAGTTGTGGGTAGCTGACGTATTCCTGTCCATGTGCTGCTTAGGGTCATAGCCAAGTAAATGTCACCTGTAGAACAAAAAAGGGCAGAGGAAGGGCGGTGTATGGGAGGGCGAGAGAGGAATAGTGGAGACACGTCATAATGTTATGTACCGCAGATATGGGCACCATTTCGTCTTTCAATCTCCTCACCTATGGAGCTCTGTACCATGAACTCATCCAAAATACTGATTTTAACTATATCCCAAAGTGCAATCCGATTAAGACACCCTTAGTCCACGTTGTCCTAGAAACACGTTCAGATCAGAAAACGGACATGGCAATCTGACGACCTCCGGCTACAATTGGCAGCATCGGCATAAAAAAAATGAACGCGTGAAAGGTAGAACATGTTATCTAACCTACACAAACTTGTCGGAATGACAGGGCGCCTTGACTCAAATTGTCTTCGTGTTATTCTCGTTTTTTCGTCTTCGTGTTATTGTCGCTTTTCCATTTCTCTTTTTTTTTGTATGCCTAGCGAGGCCATCGGCTGTGGATTCTGATTATTCGAAGGAGTTTGGGGGTGACGAATCAAGCCCATCAAATATCCATTTCCCGAAGGCACATGCTGTATTCTTCCATCGTAGCACATGTCTCGGTTCACACGATTTCTACCAGACATTTTCATACTTCGATCAACGAGGGGGACGATACGAGGGAGTGGGGGGGTGTTGTACATACACATTCCATTCACAGCCGTAGTCATGTGCCCATTGACCGCCGCATCCGTAACATATCGGGACGTAGCAGTACGTGTGACATTTGAGGAAGTCAAAGTTTACACGCATTGATACAAGTTCAACGCATTCAGTGGTTTGTATGTTACTTCGAGGGAGACGACATTCAACTAATAATCCACACTAATTCAAGACGGTAGTTGTTTGCCTTCGTCGAGGTTGGACGGCCTTGGTCAACTACGAGTGGTAGACGTCAGTGCCATCTACGAGATAGAACGAAGGGATCGAGAGACTTCGGAGCAGTGACGTGTCATGTTGGAGACAGAGCAAAGTGGTTGGAAGAGTCTCGGACATCTTCCTTGCACGGTGTGGAATTCGCTGAATGAAGACATAGCAGCGGGCAAGGGCATAACATCAATCGTGGACTGACAATTGTTATACAAATATTTTTTCACTTCCTGTCAATGACGCGGGCGTCGGCGTGTCGACATTTTTCACGTTGTGGGAATATTCGCAGTGAGAAACAACGAAGCTCAGACTGTCAGTAATGCAGAAAACGACACACAGTTGAGGGCACGCAGTAGAGAAGAAGGAAAACCATCCGGACAGAGTTTGGTCTCGTACTTCCTATTCGGGCGAGGGGGTTGCTTCTACGTCTTTACGTCGGCTTCAGTACACAGGTGCTGATGATCCCGGATGTACTATTGATATTTTCCTATAGTCCCGGCTGTTGTTCTTACTGGTACTGTTTCTTATTCAAGGGTTCCGTGCTGAATGCCCGTTTGTTTGTTGCTTGTCAGCTTTCAAGAATTTATCATGTGCCCAATATTGAAAGTTATCTGAAGGCGTTTTTATGGCGCCACGCGACAACCAATTGGATACGAAGGACTTTCAAAACGGTAATATGTAGAAACCTATTTGGAGTGTGTTTCGGAAACATGGTACAGCAACACCGGTTTGAAGTTTTTCCATGAAGCCATGGTCCAATATAAACTACTTCGAGTCGTTGTCATGCAAATATGCTACATACATTAGGCAGATATATTGAAATTGTGGAAATACACATTACCAACCCATTACGTAAGGTATTTCGAACATACCGTCTGCATGATCACGTCCCAACCTATGCCAAGCAAAGTATGACTAACGAGGAAACGTAATTGAGCGCGTGTACACAAGGCGTTTCTTTCAAAACAACGACAATTCGCATTTCTCCCTCTCGTGCTCAATAGCGGTGACATTGCATGACCACATCACCTCGCATATTGTATTTGGCGATACGTGTCTCTTTCTAATGATTAGCGATGTCAGAAAATAATGGTAACTACATGATGGCGGTGACAGTGCATGATCACATTACCTAGCGTGTTGTATTTGACAATACGTAGCTCTTCCCGTATAATCAGCGAGATGTCAGAAAATAATGGCAACTACAAATATTATATCTCTCCATCCATGTATAATAACACATTATGAACATTTAACACGTTGTTTACTATACATAAACACTGGGTTGCATACTACATCTAACATCAAACCTTCTGGAATAGTAAACATTACCAGGCAGACAATAAAATGGGATGTCTTCTTGCAACAACCGTCAGATTTGTGCCCTTTGGAGATATATAGTTTCCGCGTACACATTGAAATGTCCCGCATACCCCATCCACCCCCCCTGCCGCGATCCCTCTTGTTCAAACCCCCCACCCTTTCCACCCCCTCCCCCGATCCCCCCTCTTTCTTTTTTTTCCACCCAATTTGTTCAAACGCCCCACTTACAATCGAAATCGGCCAGAGTAATAGACACCTCCACGCTGTTGATATCACGTCATTATCTGTCTAAGCATCCATGACGTAGTGTTTATTCCCCCCAGCCCCCTCCCCTCCAACGCCCCCTCTTTTCCCACCAATCGCACGATCGCCTAAACCTAACACCACGCGAAAAAAAAGCCCCTAGGTATCTCTGATCTCACAGCCGGAGTGTATTTGAATATTGCATGTGACCTAAGCATCCTCAAAAACCAACCCCCCCCTCCCCCGCTTTTTTTTCTTTTTTCATGCGCTCCCTTGCTCAAACGCCCCACCTAATATCGAAACCCGCCAGAGTAACAAAAGCTTAACGCACTGGATATCACCTCAGTACCTTTCTAATTCCATCCATGCCGCTGCTTTCCCCCCGTCCCGCCCCCTCCCCCCCCCGCCCCGAAAGCCCCCTCCTCCCCCATCACCCGCACCATCGCCTAGACCTAGCACTACACTTGTAGCCAACCCATACACCTTTGCCACTAAAGCCCTTCCATTCCGCCCGTCCCCCGCCGCCCCCCCCCAACCTCCCCCCCCACCCCTCCTCCGCAACCCCTCCCCTCCCCACCCCCACACCGGCTCCCACCCCCACACCCTCGAACACTCTGCCTCTACTCACTCATTGTACGACTTACATAATATACATGATAAACTGGTACATTCATTCCGAATCAGTCACATTTATCCCTTTAAACGAATGTACAGTCTCCGCGCACAGATTGAGCTGCCCCACCCACCCTACCCCCCCTCCAACGCTCCCGCCCTACCGCCCCCCCCACATGATAAACTGGTGCATTTTTTTTTCCAAAACCGTAAGATTTATCGCCTTGAAGAATAATTTATGGCTCCTACGCACAAATTGAACTGCCCTCCCGCCCCCCCCCCTCCCCCTCCAACCCTGCTATCTTTTGATCTAAACCAGAACCCCACGTCCTTCAAACCTCCGCCCTCTCCTCACCGGTTGTTCGACTTACAGGATTCACTTGATAAACGGATGCATTTCCTTCCACAGCTGTCAGCTTTTGTCCCCCTTAGGAACATGGTTTATAGTTTCCGCGTACAGACTGCATAACATCACCCTGTTGACCCTGATAACTACACTGTAGTTGCAAGGGGAGTCGCCGACCTATATCTTTGAAGAGGACACACAACCGTAATACGCGCGATCGGAGTATACCACACAGCTTGCAATACTGAGTTTCGACAAAATATTCGATCCCACAGCTGGAGTGTATTTTCATATTTTGTAATACATTATAATATATGTACACTCCAGCTGTGAAATCAAAGATTTTGTCCAAACTCATATTTGCAAGCTGTGTGTGATACTTCGATCGCGCGTATTACTGTGTGTGTCCTCATGAAGGTTATAGGTCGGCGACTCCCCATGGAGCTACAATGTAGCTTGTACCAGGGTAAACAGGGCGATGTTAGTCAGTCTCTACGAAAACTTTGAAACCCGTTTTTGAAGGCAACAAAATTTTACAGCTGTGAAAGAATTGCATCAGTTTATCAAGAGCATCCCGTAAGTAGCATAACCGGTGAGGAGGGAGCGTTTTTATGTTAAAGAGCGTGGGGGCCTGGGTTTGAACATAAGGGATTGAGGGTGGCACGGTTGGGAATACAGCGGAGCAACTCAATCTGTGAACGGAAACAAAAAATCTTTTAAGTGGCAAATCTGACGGTTGTAGAAGGAATGCATGAGTTTATCATGTGTGTCTTGTACGTCGTACAACTAGTGCGGAGAGGGCGCAGCGTTTGATGGGGTGGGGGGTGGGGGGTGGGGGGAAAGGGATTTTTGAACAGCTTCTGGTCGCATAGATTTACCGGCTTTCTATACGCGTGGGGTGCTAGCGCGGGTTTTGTGGGGGCGGTGGGGTGGGGATTACCTGGAGCTACGGCGTGGATGGCTAAAACGATAATGAGGTGATTTCCACTCAATGGTGGTGTTTACTACTTATTATATTTTTTGTGGCGTTTTAACAAGAGAGAGCGGGGGGAGGGGGGGGAGGGGGGGGGGCGCGGGGGAAGGGGGGGATGGTGGGTTTCTTAGAGCTAGGGTATGGACGGCTAGAACGATAATAAGGTGATATCCATTGCCTTGTACTGAAACAATTGATTAATACGCGACGCGTTTGAACAAGATGGATCGGGGGGGGGCGGGGGACAAGTCTATATGTGCGCCGGAACTATGATTCTTAAATATGGAAAAATCTGACGGTTGTGGAAGCAAAGCAATTGTTAATAGCACCTGCCTGGCATTGTTCACTATTGTAGCAGATTTTACACTGGGTGTGGTATTAAAAAAACATTTTTAGGTGCAGTATACATATAAAATATAAAGAATGAAAATACACTCTAGCTGTGAGATCGAATACTTTGTCGAAACTCATCTTCGCAAGCTGTGTATGATACTCCCGTTGCGCGTATCACGGGTTGTGAGTCCTCATTAAGGATTTAGGTCGGCGACTCCCCTTGCAAATACAGTGTAGCTATCAGTGTCAACAGAGTGATGTTAGTCAGTTTGTGCGCAGAAACTGTAAAACCCGTTTCTGAGGGGGACAAAACCTGACCGCTGTGTGGAAGGAAATGCATCCGTTTATCAAGTGAATCCTGTAACTCGAACAACAGGTGAGGGTAGGGCGGAGTTTTAAGGACGTGGGGCTTTGGTTTCGATCAAAAGAGAGCGGGTAGGGGGGGGTGGAGGGAGGGGGGTGTGGGGGACGGGCGGGGCAACTCAATTTGTGGGTGGAAACTATAAATTCTTCAAGGGGATAAATCTGACGGTTTTGAAAAAAAAAAATGATATAAAAGGCACCAGCTTATCATGGGGGGATGGCGGGGTGGGGCGAGGGCGGGGCGGGTGGGGCAGCTCAATCTGTGCGTTGAAACTTACCAATTTGTTAGAGTGATAAATGTAAGGGGAGAGGAGAGGGCGGGGGGACGGGTGGGGCATCTCAATTTGTGAGTGTAAACAATGAACCCTTCAAGGGGATAAATCTGACGGTTTAGGAAAAAGAAAAGGCACCAGCTCATCATGGAGGGGGGGGGGGGGGGGGGGGGGCGGCGGGGCAGCTCAATTTGTGCGTGGAAACAATAAGTCCTGTTCGAGGGGATAAATCTGACGGTTTTGAAAAAAACGAAAAAAAAGACACCAGCCTATCATGGGGGAGTGGGGGGGTGGGGCGAGGGCGGGGCGGGTGGGGCAGCTCAATCTGTGCGTGGAAACTATACATTCTTTTAAATGAATATACATTATTTTAAAGGGAAAAATTAGACGGTTTGGGAAAAAATGCACCAGATTCTTATGTATATCCTGTAAATCATACAACCCGTGAGGAGAGGGCGGGGTGTTCGAGGGGGTGGGGTTGAGGTGCGAGTGGGGGTGGGGAGGTGGGAGGTGGGAAAGTGTGTGGATGGGGGGCGGGGGAGGGGCTTGGGGGGAAGGGAAGGGCTTTAGGTGGCATAGATGTAGGGGTTTGCTATACGTGTGGTGCTAGATCGAGGCGATGGTGCGGGTGGTGGGGAAGGAGGGGGCGTTTGGGGGGGGGGGAGGGGGGGGGGAGCAGCGGCTCGGATGGCGCTATAAAGATAACAAAGTGATATGCAGTTCGTGAAGTGTTTGTTACTCTGGCGGATTTCGATATTAGATGGTCGTTTGAGCAAGGGAGAGCGAGAAAAAAGAAAGTTATATTACATCCTTTTTTTTTTTTTTCATGACGCTGTGCTTCATATCACGTGGTATGCCATGACGAAACTTATTTAGAGGGCTTGGATAAACTACAACATACCAAGCATGCCACTTGGAAGCGCAGTGTAGTGGCATTGTTAAAACCATGCTACAATACAATATACTTATGTCGACGACATTTAAGGAGACATGACGCCACCCGAGGGTCTCTCGTCTGTCGTCGATCGACTCGGGATTCGTTGGGAGGTGTGACAAAACTAAAGGGTTGGGTGGGGTCGGGCCAGGAGGTTGTACAACCTCACAGGTTGACCGGTAGCCCCGGTGGCGTATCAGGTTATCCTCGAGCCTGGTATAGGTCAGTTTCGTGAGTTCGAGCCCCGCCGAGTGCATACTTGTATAAATTCGTTGGGACGTTTTCTTGTGGACAAATTGACTTGCGGAAAGCGCGAGAGCGTGAGTTAGCAACGTTCGATGAAAAATCGACGAGCAGTGGGATTGCTGAACCCTATGCGCGATAAAAATTGAAGGCAAGAACCGGGGAGGAGAAGGGATGACACCTGTGACCACGGCTTGTCCAGAAGCTGGAAAGTAAAAGTGTGCAAAAAAAAAAAAAAAAAAAAAAAAAAACAACCTCACAGGGTAGGTCGGGTCACCTTGGCCTAATCGGAGACGTGTGCTGCGATGGAGGCAGCACGTTTTAGCTGAAACTTGTTCTGATGGACGGCGTCTCTTCTACCAACATCGTCGGCGATCCAATGGTATTTTGGAACGTATTATGTGCTGTTGTGATGTACACCGAGGACATGTCTTGCTTCTCGCGTAACACTTATCTTTCTTCTAAAGTTGGAAATGGGGAAAAACAAGGGAGGTAGCGCGTGTCCCGATCCGTCAACAACGACTAAACCCGTGAAGAGCCCTGCCTGTTTGGAGTCCCTTTTCTCACCTCCTTTGACATTGGTATTTTTGATTCGTGTATATTGCACCTGCGGGAGAACGAGTAGATGAAATAACGGACGAATGAGCGAAAAGGTCGACCGGATCTCACGATAGATGAGGAACCTTGATATTCTTGTGTCTTCTCATATATCATATAAAATTATTATTTTCACTCCGGCTGTGAGATCGAAGACTTTGTGGAAACCCCCCTAAGCAAACTGCGTGTGATGCTCCGATCGCGCGTATTACTGTGTGTGTGCCCTTATTAAGGATGTAGGTCGGCGATTCCTTAGTGGAAGTACAGTGTGGTTTGTACCAGATTCAACAAGGTGATGTTAGTCAGTCTGCACTGGGAAACTATATATCGCTTTTTTGAGAGGGAAACCATAGTACAGGTGTGGAGCAAATGCATCAGTTTGTCAAGCCCATCCTGTAGGTCGTATAACCAGTGAGGGCAGAGTTTCATTTTTCAACGTTCGTGGGGGCCTAGATTTAAACAAGAGGGAGCGGGGGTTCGGGGGGGGGGGGGGGACTGGCGGGGAAAATCAGTCTGTGCACGGAAACTCTAACGTTTTATGGGGACAAATCTGATGGTTGTGGAACGAGTGCATCATTGTATCATGTATGTCCTGTATGTCGTACAACCAGTGGGGAAAGGGCGGAGTGTTCGCAGGAGTGGGGGGTGTTGGGCGGGGAAGGGGCTTTTGAGCAGCTTTACGTCGCATAACTTTACGGGCTTGCTATAGCAGTGGTCATAGGCCTTGGCTATGGTGCGGGTGGTGGGGAAGGGAGGGGGCGTTTGGGGGGGGGGTCGAGGTAATTAATGGATGACTAAAAATTATGAGGTGATATGCACAGCCTGGTAGTTTTTATTCCTCTGGACCGTTTTGATTTTAGGTGGGGGGTTTGAACAAGAGGTAGCGGGGGGGAAATAAAGGGGGAGGGGGGGGCAATTACTTAAAGCCTGGGTATGGATGGCTAGGAGGACAATGACGTGATACCAGCCGCCTGGCAGTATTTTTTAATATAGAAAATAAACGGTGGGGCCTTTGAACAAGTTTGATCGCGGGGGGAGGGGGCAGGCAGGACAGCTCAACAGGTGCGCGGAGACTATAAATCCTCTAAGAAGGCAAATCTGACGGTTGTGGAAGGAATGCATCAGTTAATTATGTATATCTTAAACGACGTACAACCATTCAGGAGATGGCGAAGTGTTTAAAGGGATTGAGGGGGCGTTGGGGTGGGAGGGGGGGATGGGAAAGGTCTTTTAAACAACCGTAGGTCGCATAGATGTAGGGGGTTGCTGTAGGCGTGGTGCTAGTCTAGGCGATGGTTCCGGTGGTGGGGACAGAGGGGGCGTTGGGGGGAAGGGGCAGGTGAAATAATTAGAACTACGGAATGGATGGCTAAAAATGATGAGGTGATCCTCAAGCCTGGTAATATATATTTCTGTGGCATATTTTGATTTTAAGTACGGCGTTTGATCAGGAGAGAAAACCTGGGGGGGGGGGTTATTATTGGGGGTGCGGAGGGAATCACCAGGAGCTACGATATGGAGGGCGAGGAAGATAATGAGGTGATATCAGCTGCCAGGTAGTGTTTATTACAACCGAAAATTTTAATTTTCTGGTGGAGCGTTTGAACAAGATGGAACTGGGAGGGGGGTCAAAAGGGAAATCTCAATATGTTCCCGGAAACAATAAATCATTTACGGGGACAAATTTGCCTGTTGTAGAAAGAATACCTCCGTTTATACCACTTGCCTGGTATTGTTTACTTTTTGAACTGATTTGATGTTTAATGTGGTATACACAACAACGTTTAGGTACGGTATACAACATGATGTAGGTTCTTGGTGGGTTATTGTACATAGATCGCAAGATAAAACATTTCAATCGATAGGTGCAACCATGTTGTCACCATGACCTAACCGCTCTGTGAAGTCGCTAATTATATGTCATAGATACACTTTGCAAAATACAACATGCGAGGTGATGTGGTCATGCAATGCCATTTCCATTAAGCACGAGGCTGAGAAGCGCAAATAGTCATTGTCTTCAAGGAACGTTACCTCGTTAGGCGCACTTCGCTTGGCAGAGGTTGGGGGGCGATCATGCAGAGGGTATACATATATGATCAGCACTCCTTCTCACAAATCCCCTCCACTGGACTCTACATCATCTAAAGCGCACCCACTATAACTAATTCAAACAGCTTAGTACTCACCAAAAAATGACGACATCTCGACGACGCTGGGAGGTGCGCAGTGGCGTCGTCGGCCACGAAAAGGTCGGCCCAAAAGGGTTTACATCGAGCCTGCGCGTCTGCTCATAGTCTCCCTCCTATACATATATAAGTCGGCCGCCTTCTCAGTATAACTCTTCTGATCCGTCTCTGGGCTCTCGGTCAGTGCCCGTCGTATTCTTACCTAGTCCACGACATTCATTGTTGATACAGCTTACGTTTCGTGTATCCCTCAAGAAAACGACATACACCACAGGTGTCCTGCAGAACTCCCCAAAACAATGGCTGAACAAGCATCAGAGCAACCCCATGCTTGGAGAGCAGCAGAAGTTGTGGACCAGAAACAAACGTGAGGAGCTAGCTCCATATCTCACCCGAAACATGTCTGCGACACCGTTCGCCCGCGCAACCCTAACCAAACCAATATTTCCTCCCCCTGCCCGAACAGGACAGCCGGTAAACGTATCGTACTACCCTTGATCTTATTCTACAGTGGATGAAGAGCTCAACCGGTCACACACATTAGTTTACCCAAGGTGTGGAGCCGTTACGGTGGGGTGTTATGTTGTGTTAGGCCTATCCCCATGAATGCAGTAGAAACCAACAGACAGTGCATCTACTGCAACTTGCCGAGAGAGGTCTGGCGTGTGAACCGTTTTCTTGGGACAACCCGAGCACTGTACTAACAACCTCTCTGTATAGTCTATAGTCTGTTAAGCTATCCATCTAGACTATACATAGAGTGATACGTGCGACCTGCGGATAGAGGTCTCGCGTGTCAACCGTTTTCTCAGGAGAACCCGAGTACTGCAGTATCAACCTGTATCGTCTAGTGTATTATGTATTCAATATATACATACTTTTAGAGTATAACGAAATGTATGATATCAAGTTTACAAGAGCGTCCCCACCTCTTTGTTTTGTTGTCGTGTTACTGTACAACTATGAACCGCCGTCGATTTGGACGGAGGAGATGGAATCCCCATCGATGTCAACTGTGCCACGTAGTAGGCAACGACGGGGGAAAAACCAAATTTTTTTAAGAGGGTTGGCCTTCTTTCACAGTATGGGAACAAAGAAAGGAATATTTACAGCGTCTGAAGGGCCAGGCATGCGAGTGCACGACGATTTGTCTCTTTCCATAGTACAGTAGTACGCTATTAGTAGTACAGAACAGCATCAATAGTACAGTCAGTAGTAAGGTAGTACAGCATGAATAGTACAGTATGAATAGTAGCGGATGCATACACGTGCTACGGTCGAGGTGCACCCAATTGCTCTTGTAAGCCTCCCCACTGGTAACAGGACGAGCGCCATACCTCACTCCCAGGAACAGTGTTTTTGTGAGACAAAAGCAAGGTGCTATATATGTACTACTCCGAAGTATATCCGATGGACTGTCCCGTGGCCTAGTGATGCAAAACATCGAACCTCGAACGACAAAACAGTAATTAAATTCTCACAATTTTTTATAAGGCGGAGCCCCGTCAAATTCAGGAGAGCTCAGTATACTTGTCGAAACGGACGACCTCTCTATCGTAGCACGTGGCCCAGGTTCCACGATACGTACCGGCCAGGAGAAGTTTGGCATCCAGCGCCAAAATGCCGAAGGCTAGGGTAAGGGGGAAAACATGTTGTTGATTTAGGGGCCTATTCGTGCAGTGGCTCGAGTCGCTCGTGCGAGCCACTCCCTTGAAAATTCGAATGCCATATTAATCATCAAATTATGGAATGGTAAAGCATGCCCCGCCGAAAATTTGGCCTGAAGTCGTTTCGTCATTGATTGAGGTAGAGAGCTACTCGTGCGAGTATGATAGCTTAGACCCGGGGGTGAAAAAGTGTGTACCCCCCTCACCGTAGTCGCCTTTCCCTAATATACAAATGTGACTTCAAATAAATATGAACCAATTATAATTGTTGTTTACTCCGAACAATGATGTGGAGTAAATAATATATCAAACAATAATAATTGTTGTATACGGAGGCGTACACATTTTGGTTTCTAAAACTCTTCACCTCAGAAACTCTTTATCTCCACCATAAAACATAACCAAGCCAACCATCTTCAGCTAAATGGAAAAGTGAAAGCCCATACTTGTACCCTATGGGTTTATTGTAATCGTATTTCTATGCCAACATGGCATCTCAAAAAGTTCGGGGTATAAGAAGGAAAAACAATGCTCACAAGTGCTACCTCTAACGTAGCTCACGTCAATTGGTATCTATTATTACATTTTCTCTTCCAACTTAAACGAATCACACACTTAATATTCCCAGTTCAACAATATTGGCGTTGCGAAGATGCTTCACGTCGTGCTAGGAAGCTAGTTTGTTTTTTTTGCCGCAATCGGTGTTTTCAAAATTTGACCAGAAACAGTGGGCCGGCGTATGGTTCACATGCGTTGCAGGCCATTTAAGGGCACTTGTGATGGAGTCGGGTTCGTACTGGAAAACACTATATCAACAGCTTTTTTTAGCAGTGTTGGCGCAATGCTTGCGTAGCAAGGTCGACTTTCGAGGGTCAGCGGTGGTCTATCATTCCCGTGCTAAGATTTGCGCTGGTGTTCGAGTACCCAGTGGACTAATCGTCAGAAGATGGACGTGGACGTTTGTGTTTTGATTGCCGTCGCCGTAATCGCGATATTATATTATAGCAAAATTCGACCAGCATTGTAAAAAAAAGTAGAACACGTGCTGGGGAGGAGATGGAATGACACGCGTGCGATCACGGCTTGTCTACAAGACGGCAAAAAATGTGAAGAGCTTACAAAGTGCATCAAAATTGATGCACATCGACAACAATACAGAATGCACTAAGCAGCGTAATGGAGGACTCTGCAACATGGGTAGAGACTATGCATCTTCATATGAAGACCGCCATAGATTATCCAAGCACTGACTTTGAGTTTTAATGGATGTGCAACCTGGCCATCGAATAACATCGAAGCACTGATTATGAGGAACGGGATAACTATGATGAACGGTTCCACGGTGTCCTACTGCCGAATCAAAACCAAAAATTGCATTGGACCGGTATTGGACACCTCCTCAGTTGAGTACGCTCTTCAACAATATTTGAAACTGTTTGGCCTTCGTAAGCGTGCACCTCCATCGTAGTACATATTACAACCCTGTGATCATATACCGAGGCGCGGCTGCACACGCCTCCGAACCGAAAAATGCATGTGCAAAGGTGCAGGCGCACCAGCTGTTTACTGATATGATCTTCGCATGAGGATCTACATCACCCACCACCCAGTACCTGATTTGGATTCAAATGAACATACGACCTGATGGACAGTCCTATAGGCTAAGGGTATACGACACCTCACAGTTCCAGCCATTAGTCACCTTTCGACTATTTCCGACCAAGATGCCAACTTGTTCAATCATAGCGCTATCATCGTAGCACCCCGTCTGTGTTCCAAAGGGGAAATACCCGTATAGCGTGTCAACTACCGAAAACATGAACGGTTACCACAGGATATCCAAATGCAGAATTTCAAAAGAGTTTAGCTGAGACAGTTAGCGGATGCACGCTTTGGGACCGAAGGTTTATGACGGGATGAGCTGCCCGAGTGTGGAACAAGCATCGCGCTGTACGACAATTTCACAAGTCGTTTTTGTGTCAAGACTAGCGCATGGAAAGGTTGGCGTTTGTTACACGAACGAATTTCGTTCAAATTCGGTCATGTTTCCGGTGAAATACTGATCTACTCATCATGCTAGGAGCCCAGAAAGTTATGCTTCATCGCTAGCGTGGGAAGATTCTTCTTAGGGCTTGTCACTCACGCTATACTTGGTTCTGTTATCTGCGATCCCTCGGCGTTCGGTGTATTCGCAAAAAGGATGCCTTAACTTGTTCAGGAAAATCGGGGGGGCGAGAAACCACTTAAGAAACAGAAGTATTGACCCGGGGTCGGCTTCTTACTTGGTAACTGACGGCGCATACTGCACTTAATTTCGGTATAATAACCGCTCCCGAGCCTGCAATCATCAACCTAGCTTTCGTATTGCTCTAACTCTTTTTTGACATTTTCTACAATGCCCGCAAACCAAATTTTCCGGTCTATATAAGCGAAGCACAATACCACTGCCAACACCTCGGTAAAAAATATATATGATTCCACCGAACATTTACATAGACTGGTCTCTTCATCTCCGTCAACCCCCGCTTAGTTTCCGAGGAAAGACGTGTTCCCGTTGACGGTGACATCAGAGTCTAGATTGAGACTCAGAGACCTTGCAAGCAGGAAACGGGCAATACGAGGTTAAGAGACGCCTGGCACCATAAGGGACAAGCGGTACTCAGAGTGTGCTACTAAAAGTACGGCAAAGATGCATCGCTCTTTTGCTGATACGACTCGTCACCCGAGGGAGATCTAAATATCACTCGTGAAACATACACGAAGTAAACCAAAATTGCGACCAAATGACCAGATCCCATCCATGATCTAGGTAGAAACAATAGCACCTCTACCCTACCGTTAGTTGCATTTGTTGCATTTCTTAACACCACCGTATCGATTACCATCGCAGTAATCATTTCGCCCTCCCTTCCTAGTAGTATCTTAGATCCGGAGTCACACAGCTGACCCTCCTCCCCCCTGCCCGATACGTTTCGTGCCTTCACTTTTTTCTCGAGATGAATTCAGCATTTTTTTCCCTCCTCGACACGCGTCGAACTGTGCCAGCATGTGTCCTTTTCAACACGCCGAAAAAATTATGATCGAACAAAACAACACATATTTCACGTACCAAGTACGGAAGATGTCCTTGGATTGTTTACAGTAAATATTTACGGCGTATTCGCCTTGTACATATGGTGGGGGTAGCTCGGGCGGGCGATTAAGGACAACCCATAACGCATTCCTTGTAAGAATCCCCCTGAAGCTGGAAGCATACGCAATGGTGACTGGTCATATTCTTTTGTGTGTTTCGATACGCGTTCGTTAACGAGGGCCATGCGTTTGATTCACTCGTTCGTCGGCAAGCTGCTGGGTGTCGGAAAATTCTTTTATATTAATTAAACACGCGTTTGAGCGGGCGCAATGCCTTTGAGTCAATTCCGAATTCACAGGGCGAACTACTGCAGTTAGTTGCAGTGGCCAACAATTGACGAGCACAGCATCATCAACTCGAGGCAGTCTGGGTCGCTGGGTTAGCGGGTGCGTCCGGAGTATGATATGCTGAGCTGAGCGACACGTGTATAGCATGGCGATATTTGTTACTACTGTGTTCGACGGTGTTCTGATGACACAGAGACATAGTAATCAGTACTCACGATGGACACAACAACAGAGTTATTCGAATGTATTTACAACAACATACATTTGGTTGTCATTTCTATGCACCCCCTAAGTTGACCTTGGATCGGATGGTGCTCTTCGTATTGTTTTCACAATGCATGGACCCAGCGAGGGTGCAATATACACATACGTTGGGCCAGGTGAAGTGTGAGATAGTACCTCACGTCGGTATTCTTCCGCTGAGTTGTCCACAAAGACAGTATCGCTAGATATGAATATATCAGACGACTCCATGTATATAGCACCTGACAGTAAGCGAAGGGTGTTTCTTTTTCTGGATCGCTGTGTGACGTGTACGAGGTCACCACGTGGCGTGCCCGGAAGGCGTACGTAGGTAGAAGAGGGCAGTATATATATATGTATTTGTAGGACGTATCTCTGACTTAAAATTGACGACACCGCAGAGCCCCACATCGACAAGGTAAAATCATAGGCGTGAAATCGTACATTTTTTTATTTGAGACAAAAATAAGTTGGAAAAGGAAGCACAGGCAGATGTGTTAAAATTGCGGTAAACAACCTTACCAACCCATTACGTAGGGTATTTCGTACATACCGTCTGCATGATCGCCTCCCCACCTATGCCAAGCGAAGTATTACTAACGAGGTAACGTGATTGAGCGCGTGTATACCAAGTATGACTAATGAGGTAACGTAATTGAGCACATGTATACCAAGCGTTCCTTTAAAACTGACGATTCGCATCCCTCCCTCTAATGCTCAATGACGGAGACAGCACATGGCCACATACATCACCTCGCATGCTGTATTTGGCAATACGTACCTCTTTCGTATAATTAGCGATGTCGATAATAATGGTAACTGTATGATGATGGTGACAAACAGTGCATGACCACATCACCTCGCCTGTTGCATTTGACAATACGTTTCTCTTTCTTATAATTAGCGATGTCAGAAAATAATGGTACCTACAAATATTCTATAAAATATTGTAGCTTTCGATCGATGTATCATACAACAACAAATTATGAAGATTTAACACGTTATTTACTACACTTAAGCACTGGGTTGCATGCTGCATCTAACATCAAACCTTCTAGAATAGTAAACATTACAAGCCATATGATATAAAGGGATGTCTTATTGCTTCAATCGTCAGGTTTGTCCCCTTTGAGAATTTATAGTTTCCGCGCACATATTAAAATGTCCCGCCCCCCCCCCCCCGCCCCCCCCCCTCCCCTCCCCCTCCACTGACCTCTTTTTCATAACAAACCCCAACCCTTTCCCCCCCCCGCCCCTCCGTCCCCCGATCCCCCCCTCCCTTTCCGCCTAGTCTGTCCAAACGCCCCACTCACAAACAAAATCGGCCTGAGTAATAAACACCTATACGCAGTTGATATCACGTCATTATCTTTCTGACCATCCATGACGTAGTTTTCAATTATCCCCCCCCCCCCCCCCCCCCCCTCCTCCAACGCCCCCTCTTTTCCGACCACCTACACGATCGCCTAGACCAAGCACCACGCGTATAACAAGCTGCTACATATCTTTGATCTCACAGCCGAAGTGTATTTGAATATTATTTGTGACCTAAACCTCCCAAAAATCCCCCCCCCCCCTCTTGCTCTCCCATACTCAAACGCCCCACCAAATATCAAAATCCGCCACATTAATAAACACTTCACGCACAGGATATCACCTCATTATCTTTCGAGAGCCATCCATGCCGCTGTGTTCCCCCCCCACCCCCCCCCCCTCCTCCAACGCCCCCTCTTTCCCGACCACCTGCACGATCGCCTAGACCTAGCACCACGCGTATTACAAGCTGCTACATATCTTTGATCTCACAGCCGAAGTGTACTTGAATATTATTTGTGACCTAAACCTCCTAAAAATCCCCCCCCCCCCTCTTGCTCTCCCTTACTCAAACGCCCCACCAAATATCAAAATCCGCCACATTAATAAACACTTCACGCACAGGATATCACCTCATTATCTTTCGAGAGCCATCCATGCCGCTGTGTTCCCCCCCCCCCCCCTCCGCCTCGAACGCCCCCTCTTTCCCGACCACCTGCACGATCGCCTAGACCTAGCACCACGCGTATAACAAGCTGCTACATATCTTTGATCTCACAGCCGAAGTGTATTTGAATATTTTTTGTGACCTAAACCTCCTAAAAATCCCCCCCCCCCCTCTTGCTCTCCCTTACTCAAACGCCCAACCAAATATCAAAATCCGCCACATTAATAAACACTTCACGCACAGGATATCTCCTCATTATATTTCGAGAGTTATCCATGCCGCTGTGTTTCCCCCCCCCCCCCCCCCCCCCCGCCTCGAACGCCCCCTTCTTCCCCATCACCCGCACCTTCGCCTAGACCTAGCACCGCACGTATAACAAACCCCTCACCTAAAGCCCTTTCCCCCCCCCCCCCCCCCCCCCCCGCCCCCCGCCCCCCGTCCCCACCCCCCACCCTCCCCCCCCAACCCATCCCAACCCCACCCCCTCGAACACTCCACCCTCTCTTTACTCACTGATTGTACGACTTACCCCAGGATATACATGATAAGCTGATGTATTATTTAAAAAAATGTCACATTTATCCCCTCGAAATAATGTATAGTTTCCAGGCACATATTGAGCTCCCCCCCCCTTCCCCCGCCCCCAATAATATACTGGTGCCAAAACCGTCAGATTTATCCCCTCGAAAGGATTTATAGCTTACATGCACAAATTGCCCCTTCCCCCCCCCCCCCCCCCCCCGTCCCCCTCCAAACCCGCTCGCTTTTGATCAAAACCAGGCCCCCGCTTTCCCTTCACAGCTGTCAGATTTTGTCCCCCTCAGAAACGGGTTTTATAGTTTCCGCGCACAGACTGACTAAAATCATCCTGTTGACCCTGATAGCTACACTGTGGCTGTAAGGGGAGTCGCCGACCTATATCCTTAATGAGGACACACAACTCGTAATGCGCGCGATCGGAGTATCACACACAGCTTGCAAAGATGAGTTTCGACGAAATCTTCGATCTCACAGCTGGAGTGTATTTTTATTTTTATAATATATTATAGCATGAACAGCGCCCCACCGGTAGACCCTCAAAAACACTCAGAAGATCAGTACCTCGTCATCAAAGGCTCCGCATGTAAACCACAAAGGGGTGAGCCGTGCCTGTCGTCCTCTCGTATACACGGGCAGTATCATGTTATCAAAGCCCGGGCCGTATCTTACCATCACGTTTGCCTCTCGGGAAAGAAGCCTCACATACTGCCGAGTCATATACCAAATATCGCGTCCACAGAGAATACGAAACCCCATATCATACGAAACGTTAAATATCCGCAGACCAGTATTGAGCAACCGCATACCACAAACACCCCCTCTATTCTGTGCGCGATACGATAGGTCCCAAACAAATTAACACAATTTTCAATGTAAAACGGCAATCACAAATAAATGCCATATCGATAACTGTCGAGGTAAAACTGCAGTCTTAAATACCAAATTCTTTACCAGGAAATCCTACGCTTAGGCTATCACCTAGCTCAAGGTTGTGCAATGAAACGCCAATACAACCAATATCCTCTTCACGCACTGTCGAGCTTGTCAACCCAATTGAGTGAATGTTGATGCAAGCTAATGATTGCCCAGGTGAAACGGCAATCTCAATGAAAAAATGTCTAAATCTCAGGTTCAGCATAAATCCCATATTATAACGGACAATATTTACGGGGAGGGAAAATTCCAATAAGCAAGAATATGTTGGGAAAACCTCCAAACAAAATCATTAACACCGTCTTTACATAAAATCCCATCGCCCAATAACATTGGCCCCCCAATTTGTACTGTGTAGAAAAGAGCAAACAACAACGCGTCTCCGACAACAAATAATTTTATCGAACCACTAATCAAATCGAACTCTAGCAGCCCACCCGCAAGAGACTCCCCATCATAGAATGCAAACGCAAACAGCAAAACGCCTCCGAATGCGACGTTTTGTGACAGAACCAGCATGTTACCATGCTAAGACACTTTGCAAATCACACACTCCCCACTGGCCACACTCAATTTCCATTGACGAGAGCATAACGCATGTCTGTGTCCAAAAGAAAAACTATGAACAAGTCATCGGCACACATCATCACATCTCCTCTAGACTACAGGTAGGTGTAGACCTCCGACAACTAGCCTTGTGCCCATTGTTTGCATCTAAGTAGATAACCCTATATTGAACACCACTAGTCTAGTCTTGTCCTTCTGAAATATAATAGCGTTAATGAACTAATGCATATCTGGACAAAAAAACAAAATACATATCGCTCTAATCATGACTACGTATACAGGCGCTAGTAGTATTGGCCAATCAATGATAGACACCGTACCGCACATTTGAAATATGGGCGTATAATCTCGCACGCCGTGTCGGGAAACATGCCAATTTGCAGTAAGGTCAGCCACCCTAGAACTCGCGTTAATTCACATACCAGTTAGCAAGCGGGAGAATCGGGACGCTCCTGCCATTCGAGCGGGTCATATCCTCCCTAGCAGCCTATCGCACACTCATTGTACTATCGGTTGCCATGAACCTCACGAATTCAGTGGTTGCTGCGCACGTTGAATATAAGTGCAATACCATCCTGCTGGGCAAAAAGCATCCAACTAGCTTGCGCGTATCTCTGACGCATCCTTTGATCCAACACGCAAAGTTCCATACGACCTACGATGGAACCCCTATTGCCCGCAAAATCCCCCCCTGCTATTGATAGGTGCTCACCACGAGTGTATGTGCAAAAGGTAACAACCTATTCCATCTGAATTTTAAACTATTATGGATACTAGTGATTTCGGTTCCACTTTACGTTGTGCATTCTTAACCAATAGCCAAGGTGAACAGCAAGATTCGTTGAGACCGCCGTCATATATTTTTGGCGTGTTCACTTTACTCGACGCAAGAGTACATGCCAATACTTTCTCGAATTCACAAAAATATGTCTTCTCCGTTTAAATCACCCAACACCCCTGTACCCGCCAAAAACAATATATTCAATTCATGAAGATATATCTTCAAATTCATCATAAAGTTGCGGTGAAGTTGAAACGCCAAGCTTGGTGAGAAAATCAGCATGCTGCAATGTTGACGGTACGCGGACCATTCTCGAACTCCCCCCTAGCAACACGTGCCCGAAGGAAGTGATGGCGGATACCTATTTGCTTGCTGTTGGGAATGGTCACAGGAATTTTCTCGATAAGTGGATCGCCCCTTCGTTTTCTTTCTTAACCGTGGTACACCCAACATCGCGGTCCGGGAAAAACAATATCAAGAGATATCGCATGACAATCGTCTCGCGAAAACCCGTGGCCATAGCCACATACTCTGCCTCCGTAGACGAAAGCGTAATAGGTTTAAAGTAGAACGATACGCGAACACCAGCGCAAATGATAAATCCGCACGAGATCGACCTTCGATCGTTGGCGTCGTTCGCACAGCCCGCGTCCACGCACAACTCCACCGTAACTCCGTTACCCATGCCCCGCTGAAACGAAATACCGTAAGTACTCCTCGACTTGATGTACAGTACAATGTGCACCGCTGCCAGCCAATGCAACAACTTTGGCGCCGCATAGTGTCTTGCCATCGCTCTAACCGCGTTACAGATGCCCGGGCGCGTCTGGTTCGCCAGACACATCAAATGCCCTACCAATGACCGGAAAGGCTCATCGACGTCTGTTTTATCGTGGTTAAACAGCTCAAGCTTTTGGTCAACCACCGCAGCGATGCTCTTGCCACGAGTGACATCAAACGTCGCTACTGTACTTCCAGTGAAAATCTGCTGTGATGTCGTCAACGTCCCTGTAGCTCAGTCTCGAGAAAATCGGCAACCTTTGTACTAACGCGAACCCCCCAGGCTGTTGATAGGAACGAACTGGTTCAGGTCCTCACAAAACATGTCTTACCTACGCTTAAGCCCCACTGCTGGCGTCGTCGTTATTGTAGTTCACGTAGAAGCAGGGTTTTCCCTTCCGCTCGGCCTTAGCCGCCCACTTGACCTTGTGCCGTCCCTGTATCATGCATAGCAGTACGGGTCCCCGGTAAGGCCTCTCGTGAAACTTCTCAAAAGAGCACACCATGCCAGGTTTTTCATCCACCCGCGCATGAGGTTGAGCGGGACGCACATCCACGTTCATTCTTCCGGCCATGTGCAATCGCAGCTGATCGCCTTGGACGGAAAATGTTTACCATCGAATACTGTACGGAACTCCAAGAAGGCGGGGTGACCCCCGTCGGCAAAATGAGCTAGCTTCCGCTCTACACATCCGTTTCGCTTCGAGTCGTCGACAGAGGTGAACTCCCGGCGGATGTTGCTGTCGACCATCAGCCTTTGGAACTCGGTGTTAAGGGTTTTGGAGGCGTTGTCAGTGCGAAGGCAATCCGGCTGCCCGTAGGTATTTCAGGCCACCAGAAAAGTGCGGTAACCGAGTGTGACGGTGGCCGGGCTGTTGTCCGGCAGAAATATCAACAAACCCATGTTGGTGTCGTCGTCGATGATCATTAAGCAGTACAGTGCGCGGCCTGTCGATGTCGGCAAAGGTCCTGCAAGGTCGGCGTACAGGCGCTGCATCCGATTCTCAGCACGGCACGACGTGGACTTCGCGACGATTTTGTGGATCCCCTTCCACCCCGCGCCCCCGTCGCAATATCCGAAACGTCCCATAACCTTGATGCCCATTTGACGAGCGGTCTCAGGTAAAACGGCATCGTGGGCGTGGCTAAGGAAACAGCGCAAATCGTTCACGTCGATCCATCTCTGCCTACCAACTGCCGCATCACGTGCAGGGGGTTTCTGGTGTCTTGATACTCAAGTGGCCACAGCGAAATTTCCTAATTTCTCACTGCGGACTAACACGCGTCCATCGAGCATTTGCGCCCCTTCGTGATCAAGGGCAATGACGTTCTCCACTTGGATCATGTTGAAAGAGCTAACGTCGAAAAGCATCCCAGCCACAAACGCCACATTCCTCACGGTCACCGCTACGTCCTCAGCACATTGCATCATGACCTCAACGCAACCACAAAACTCTACCTTCATCTTCTTTCCGTCACCAATGATCAAATACTTTTTGTCGGGGTGTAGGTGACCTCTTGTTGTAGAAGAGAGCAGAATCGCCAGTGCAATGGATTGAATCAGCACTATCCCTAATCAGAACGTTACTCCCAGGCCTTGTAGGCCTCACTAGACCATCCCAAACAGAAAGAGCATGCCACTTGCCTATAGACATAAAATGAGCGGCGGAGAGTGTGGGCCACTCGACCTGCTGTTAGCTGCTGGCCAGCGCTTGGCAGTCGATAGTCGAGGAAAGCGGTCCACGCTGGTAGGCTCCTGCAACGTCTGGCTCTGGCCACCCCGGCACTCCGGCCTCCTGCACTCCACCGCCCCCGTCCCATTGCTGCGCGCCTCCGGCCACATCGCCCCCGTCCCATTGCGTGCACCTCCGCCCACACCGCCCCCGTCCCATCGCTGTGCGCCTTCTCCCCCACCGTCCCCGTCCCATGGCTGTGCGCCTTCCTGCATTACTAAGCCACCTTGCTGCTGGGGCCAAGCCATCGGTGGCGGCGCGCAGCTGTAGTGCTTCTGGGAGGCCAAAGGGCCATGCGATGAGGCGACGGCAATGTTTGCATGAATATGGGTGGGTGCGGCAGCACGGCACTGGCTGGCGGTGTGAACGTGAGCTCCACACGTACCGCATGTCCCTGCGAGAACGTTCGGTGCTCAGAATATCCCGGAATATTGCCGGGGGGCACCAAACCTGTCACACTTGTACACTTCCTTCATCGACGTTCCTGGAGGCGGTGGAGACTCCGGCTGATACCACCCCCTCCCGTCGTTGCCAAAACAACCAGTGCTTACTCGCCTCCTCTGATGCTGGTGCTGCGGTTGCGACTGCTGTGGATGTTTGTGGGGGTAACAACGGCCTTCATCCCCACGCTGCTGCCGTATCACACCAATATAATTTTTCTACTGATGCGAGGGGCTCCAAACTGTTGCTGCTGCTGCTGCAGATCGGCGCCTCGGTACTGCCGTTGTTGTTGCTCCTGCAGCCCGGCGCCTCTAAACTTCCGTTGCTGTTGCTGCTTCGGCCCGACGCTTCCATGCTTCTGTTGCTGTTGCTTCTGATGCCCGGCGCCTCCATACGGTCGCTGTCGCTGCTGAAAACCCCCACGGACGGCGGAGGCGTGAAGATCCGCCAACGGTGCTACAACCGTTGATACGACCGCCGCTAACATGCGATCCTGCAACGCCCTCGTCTTGCGGTTATCGTTGGAGGTACGGACGATTTACCCCTCCAATCGCGTGATACCGGGGCGAAGTGAACTCGTACGCTGCTCCACGTCGAAAACCTCCTGCAGAAGACGACGGGTGAGTATGAAAACGACCTCGCGGTCCGACTTTCAGATATTTAATGCGAAAAACACATTGAGCTTTCCCTCAGCACGGGAAAATATTATCTTGGAGTCTTGATCCCCCTGCATTGCGATGTTCTCGAACTCGTTCTCCAAATGATCCATCTTGGCATCACTCTGCGGCTGACACCAGGCCATCACAGCCTTCCACGCTCTCTCCACCGACCCAGCGGCATGCATTTGTTCCTCCACAGGGTGACCTGGCATGGCCTCCAGCAGAAATTCCCATGCCGTTTGACACGTTTCAACCCTCTGCTGTCCATGAAGACTTACGGAAAAGTTGCGCTGCTCCATACCTCCTAAACCTTCGACTGTCCCAATGGGGTTGCTCGTGGGCTCAAGCGCCCTGATCAAACCACCCGCCATCAGGACAGTATGAAATCTGCTTGACCACAAATGCAGCTGGTCATGTCCATTAAATTTGGCAATCGCGTGCTGGTTTGCGACAAGAGGAGCGGGGGGATCTGGTTTCAGTAGCCTTGCTCCGGCACAGGCTGTCCAGTGCTAGCCTGCTGGATGGGGTACGCGCTACTCCTACCGGTAACCTCCTGAAGCCCTGCCTAAAAGCCAGTCCCTAACGCTCTCTACGTTGTCAACGCTGTTTTTCGCTCAGACAACTTCATTGGCATTTGCGCAAGCTGCTGGCGAAGCAGATCGTTTTCCTTGTTGATAAGAACACCCCTTCAGCGGGCTCCGGGCCAGAAACCAACGATTATCGTATTTCGTTGTAAGACTCGCTCTGTAACGTGTACTAAGCAACCACATGACGTGCCCAGATGGAGTATGTAAAGGAGAGCACAATATGTGTTATAGAATGCGCTGGACCGTCCTTGTCGCAGACTCTCGAATACACACAGAGGAAGCTCGGTACCTTGTCGTCGAAGGCTCCGCATACAAACCACACGGGCGTGAGCCGTCCCGGTCACGCTCCGCCCTCTCATGTACATGAGCAGTGTCTTGTCATCACGGCCCGGGCCGTATCTTATGATCACGACGGCCTCTCGGGGAGGAAGCCTTAAACACTGCTGAGGCACATACCACATAACGTAAACAAAAAATACGAAACCCCACAATAAACGAGAGCCAAATATCCGCAGGCCACTATCGAGCAACCGCATACCAAAAACAAAGGGTTGGGCAGATTATAGCACCGGAAGCGACACAATATTTGGTTCTATACGAATCGGAGTAGGTGATTCAATGTAACTCGTGGGTCTGTAGGACAGGAACGACAGGCACGTAATAAAAACCTAGACTATATAGCTATAGCAATGCTTAGCACCCTCGTCGATGTAAATATACAATATTGAGAACGCACTGAACTCACACCGGCACGGGCAGAGGCATCATGAAATTGGCATGGGCATTCCCTTGAGTCTTTTTTTTTAGTTTGGGGGGGGCGCGGACGGGGACGGTTTGAATGGCATGCCCAAATAGTGGCTTTTATATTTCGAGATTGTGCTGTTTGGACCGATTTGTGCGAAAACTCCTCCAGGTTGACTATTTTTCATTGCTGTTTGATACGTTGGAGTCAGAAGGGTATTATTGGCGCTGTAGCTGCCTCTCTGTTGTCGTACTGGCACGGGCCCTGTTTTTGAGCGCGATAAACGCTTTCTTCTCAAATCTACAGCTTCAACACGCCATGGAAGTCACAAATATCGGTGTTTTTATTATTTTCAATTATAGTTTGAACACGAGACGGAAGCCGGCCTTGCCTGCAACGTCACTATTTGCTTGTTGTTAGAGACGCTGTTGACATAGCATTCCTGGTGGCGAACGAAAACGGTGGCGATCTTTCAACAGCGTCGGTTGATTTGTTGCGACGCTGGTCGGCTATACAGAGTCCGTGATATCGCTTGCCACAACTGATGCTCTCTGGAAAAGCCCAACGGTTCCCCGACCTTCCGGTGCTGCCGTGAACAGTGACGGTGTACTGGGCTGGCACATATTGGCGATTGTGAGAACCTCCCACTGTGCTCAGGATCCTCATTTGCTTTTGTTCCTCTAGTGTATTACCTCCATTGGTAACGACGATGTTGGCAACGATATAGATAGCCGGGGACAATCACAAAACTGGATGAACGTGCGTAGACGCCAGCCCCATTTGTTGAGGTTCCCCCCTCGAACACCAGAGGCTGAGCGTAGTTCGTTTGCACACCATTAATGCGCCCGATGCGCTCCCGGCGTCGACGACAGCGTTTGAAAAGTTGGCGATAGGCGAAGTTGACCCAGTGACAGTCAACATCTTATGTACACAGACTTCGATTGTCTCGGCGACAGACAATCTGCGATCCAAATTAGGTAAAATACTCCTTGACCAGCGCAGTTTATCATTGTCATCAATATTTGTAGGTCGAAAATTGTGGCCACGTTCATGGAAATGGCAGAACACACGCCTGAGTTCCCCTTTCGACGGAACGTGGAAAACAGTGCTAGCCTCGCCGCCACGACGGGGAGAAAGTCATGCCTCGTCATGCGGTTCAAAACAATGGAAGTATGAAAATGACATAAAGCAGCGAAGTCAGAGAGTACTGTTACGGTTCAGTGACAGTTTCAAGAGTTATTATGACAGGCGTTTTTGTGATAATAGGGGCCGCGCTATTTATGTCCCCTCCCTTAGTCGGGTGTGGCTGCCTCACCCTACCACAATACTTTTATAAGTACACGATTCTACAGTTCCTTGGGTTCACGTTCATAAACCTTCGGATCAGCAATCAAGTTGGCATTTTCACGCCACCTTCTCGGGAGACTTCCCATCCTGAGCACTTGCACAAGGGACTTGCTCTCTCTTTCTCCGAGGAACGCTCAAGCGCCTTTTGAACTCGGTCGTATCGGACCTACGGAGGTCAGTCATTATGAATACCTGATGCGGGCTACAGATTTAGCCTGTGTGTGGACCTTGCGATGCTAGTAGGCTAGATACCTTCGTCTTCTTTGCTATGAATATACTCGCATGTCCACCCTGATCCCAGACTGACTCCGCCAATCAGGCTCCGATTCGTAACATGGTGTCCATCCGGGATACGCGCTTGCCCTCGCTGGTGATCACCCTGTGTATCTCCCTCTAGTGTTGGGTTTCTCGTCGTGGTTCTGTTTGCTGCTTTTTCTGCTGCTGCTTCTTTTGTGCTCCTCTGCTGCTGTATCTTTTGAGCTCCGAGCGCATCATCGCTCATTTTGTTCCTCTTTTTCAGAGCGCGTGAGCGCGACTTTTTGCGCGCGCTCCTGGGAGCCCAGCCTGTCCAGCAGAAGTCAATTGGGCACGGTGCATTGCAGCAGTTAGGTGGACACGGTGCCGCCTTTGCACGCGTCCCGCGTCGATACCCAACTGCGTCGCTTTCAACATGCTGTCATCTCGTCTTTTCTGTGCGTTTTTGTTTCTTTTTTCACTTGTACATTGTCTTGGAACTTTTTTGCGAGTGGATCCCATATTACAACGCAGTAGTATTGCTGCTGTGAGACTGTACGATTTCGACCCGTATCCGCTGATCTTTTGGGGTCCACGGCACACCCAGGGGAGCACGCTACCCTGGAGTGTGTCTGCATCGTTGCTCTCACCATGGCTCCCTCCAGTTCCGATTGCCCTCTCTGTCGTTGTCGGATGGCACAGGTGGGAGTTAAACAGCAGTACACCCGGTTAGGCCCCCGCCCTAGATTTTCCGGCAGCCAGCTGAAAAATGATAAAAGAAAAGCAAAGAGCATAAGTCCGAAGTGATGCGGGATAGTGGTTTGAGTGCGCGCCACGGGTGTACTGGCTGCGGAAACTCCCAGGCCTTTCATCCGCACGTGTGTCTCTGCCGTTGCTGCTGTTGCCGCGCGTTGCTGCTGTCGCCGCGCATTACTGCTGTTGCCGCGCGTTGTTGCTTGCGTTGCTTGTTCTCCACTGTTTGTGGTGCCGTCGCTGCCGTTGCTGCTGTTGCCGCGCGTTGCTGCTGTTGCCGCGCGTTGTTGCTTGCGTTGCTTGTTCTCCACTGTTTGTGGTGCCCCGTGAGCACTGCCTACAGCAGGAGAGGCCAATATACAATGTTCAGTTTTGTACACCCACAACAACAGCAATGCCTTGCGCTGAGAGAGTAGACAGCAGTGATGTACGTGTCTCGTGTTGATAAGAGGGGAACCTCGCGACTTTCGTAACTACTGAACCCATGTCTGACGTACTTGAGTTGTGTTCCTCAGCCACAACGGCACAATGGGAGGGTCTGCGCCTGGTTGAGCCGTGTTGTTGTCCCCCATGTTGGGGGAGACGACAACCAGTCTCCTCTAGGCCTGTGTCCTTCCGAGCCGTAACGCTATTATACATACTGCTACTGCTGTATTTCACATGCCCCACTTCGTGCGACTGTTATTTAGCCTGCAATGGAAAGGTCTGCGCCTGGTGGAGCCGTGTTGTTGTCTCCTATGTCGAGGGGGACAACAACCAGTCTCCTCTGGGTCTGTGCCTTCCCTCGTCACAACGTTACCTGATATATTAATACTGCTGTATTGCTAACATGCTACTCGTCTTCCCAATGTTCCCTGTTATATTACCACTGCTGTATTGCTAACATGCTGCTCGTTTTCCCACTTTAGGAGCTGTGTCACTCAACTAATTAATTATTTTTATTCATTTTTTTTTTTCGTAGCTTCATTATTTACCGCCGTCCCGTTAACGTCCGCACCCACAATTGTGGCAATGGTCCCTCTGTTCCTCTCTTTCCATGAACTTTCAATTCGTGAAGGGGGGGAGGTGCCGCCGTCGTCCGAAGCCGGCCACGGCACGGAATTACCCGACACCAAACAACGGGTACCAAGCTTGCATTATCTAACGCGAAGGCGATGGAAGCACACCAATCTAGACCAGCCTTTCCCCACGCGCAGTTCCTTCGCGTCGAACCCTGGTTTGTGCGCACTCTCCCGTTCCGAACTCCCGTCCGCGCGCTGTTGCCTCGGCCCGACGCTTTGCCCGCGCGATGCTCCTTCATTCCAAAGCCATGCCCGTGCACCGATCGCTCCCTCTGAAGTCTGGCCCGTGCGCTGTTCCGCCGTTCCTCTGATCCGAACCCTTGCCCGTGCGCTGTTACGCCTTCCCTTCGCTCCGAGCCCTTGCCCGTGCCTCCTTCCCACACCAGCAGTAGCGATCTCAGCGTCGATCTTGGGGAGGTGCTTTCAGCAGGGGGGGAGGTCCCTCGCTCGTCGGAAGCTCACCAAGTCATGGAGACACCGGCCATCCACCGGGCGGTGCGAGTTCTGACCAATCCCGCAACCCTCGCGCGACGACAGCAGGACGACACAAATTTGGGTCAGATTCCTTGGTACCCTTGTCAGCGGAGACAGAACAGAGCGGTGGCGTAGACAACTTCGTGGAGCGACGCCAACACAACCTCCGAGAAGTCCGTGTCGCGCTCGAGAAGCAGCACAAATTGAGGGTAACCGCGAGAGCCCGCGCCAACGCTTCCGTTTCAAGGCCCTCAGCCGGAGTCGCTCTCGAGAAAGGAAGCCTGGTGCTGGTGCGCGAGTCCGAGAGCAGCAGGCATCGCGACAGAAGCGGTGAACTCTTCGCATTTTGACTCTCTTGTTAGTTGTCGTTGAACAAAATCCCCGTCCGGTGTCGATAGGTGGGAATACAAGGGGAGGTCGAATGATGGGGTAAAGTCGAGCTGGTTGTTTGAGAATGAGATGTTTCACCCCCATGCAGCTAGATGGCTTTATTGCACCATGGCATATGTACAACCCCCAATCTGCGAGCGATTGAGTTCCCGTCTCAGTCAACCCTCGTACCCCTCTCTCTCGCCGTCAAGCCTTGACCCTGTTCCCAATAGGTTCCACCATCTGGAAAGTCTTTGGCGGTGGTCTCAGACTGCAAGGGCAGGTGTACGACTAAAGAGACCGCTGCTGTCGACTGCGCTAGAACGACCATAACTGGGTCGACCGACAATGCGAAGAGTTTCTTACCCTGTTCTGCTTCTCGTATTAGTTGTTCAGTTACACTTTGACCACGAGGTCGGCGGACAATGCGTAGAGTTTCTTACCCTGTTCTGCTTCTCGTATTAGTTGTGCAGTTACTCTTTGACCACGAGTCCTGTTGATAAGTGTTTGGAGGAAGAATGGTACATCCAGTTGGTGGCAGTTGTTCGATTTGGAGTAGAGTAGTTCCGTCAAAAAAATATTATGATGCTTTGTTGCAATAGCGGGGTGAATGTTATGTGTGGGTATCTGTATCTAGAAAATTACTCTGGTGTGCGAGACGTATGTTCACGTGTTTGGTCATAGTAATTGGTCAGGCCGCCGGAGCAAACACATAGATGTGCGGTTCCATTTCGTCCGAGAGCTACTTCGTGCGAAGAAAATTGATATTCAATTTGTAGCTTCGGAAGAGCAGCACGCGGATATTTTGACGAAACCCCTCGCTGCGACCCCTTTTAATCTCACCGTAAGTTTTTGTTGAACCTACCGTTGGGTGATGAGTAAAGGGTGTGAGCTATATTCGTACCATGTTTTGAGTTGCGATGAATAATTTGTCAGGTCGCCACCCCACGCTACATTGAGGGGCATGGGTGAGTAGGGCGCTACTTGGCATTTTAGGTTCTGGCCATGGTAATCGTTTGAATGCGGCCATTGTTGCAATCACAATGGTTTGGATTATATAAGACATACAGGAGGTTTTGACCCGGTGGCCAGGTTTCCTCCTGCGGGACTGTCGTTAGCTGTCCGCTGGGCCTAGCTTTTCGTTTTGGATGAAGTGGGGTCGGGGGGAATGCCGTTTTGTTGTGGGTTAAGACGGGAATCACCCGGGCACCGGTCGGCCGGGTGTAAAACGGTATGGGGCAGCAAGATGTGTGTTATTTTACAATAGTGCGACGACGTTGTGAACGCTGTTGTACTTGGGTTGGGTGTGAGTGTTGGAGTTGAATTCGTTTCTTTTTATTTTTTTATTTTTATTTTTTTATTGGCACTACTTCATGAAGGGTGCGAGCTACTATTAATATGAAGTCTCTTCAACAGTGACGAGTTTGTAATAAGTGGTTGGATAAGGCTTGATTTTGACAGGCGAACAAGTGGTTGTTCGTCAGGAGGCTGTATACTACGTGCCGTTGTTGTCCTTCGATTTCAGGCCACTTGCCGGTTTTGGTTTGCCAGTCTTTATTCTTCGTTTTTCTGGTGTTGGTTACTGTTGGCCGTGTTATTTCGTTTTGCTTTGTTTTTTTTATGTTCGATAGCCGTGTTGACTGCTATGTTTTGTTTTTGTGTTTGTTGTTGGCCGTGTTGTTTCGTTTTGCTTTTTGTCTTGTTTGACTTACTTTGGACGCTCAACTGCTGTCAGACAGTCTGTGTTGCTACAATCTTTCTGCGATTGTAATGGCTTCGTTTCGGAGTTACCAATGGGATTTTATCGGGCTCTTGCTCGTTGTATGGGTTTCCCCTGGGCATCTGCGTCGATTTTATTTCACAGCTCATGGGGGGTATGCCCTGTTTCTATGATATCGGCACTGCTTTAAGATTCGGATAGGCTGCTGGTATAGTCTCTTGAGAAGTGACGGGGTCGTGTTTACTATTTGGGTATGAGTTGAATTTAAATAGACTATCAAGTGGTTGTTTGGTGAGGGCTTCGTGCTTATCCTCGACCTTCAGCCGTTTACATTGTTTGCGGTTTATGTCACATTCTACCTTTTTGTGCTTTGATACCTGGCATCGGAGTTCTGCTTTTGCCAAAGGTTTAGGATCTCTTTGCCCGTCATGCTTTTCTTCTTTTTGCGGTATGTTGTTGAGCTACCGACATTGCGTTTTCGTGGATTATTTTGTATGCCGTTTACTTTGTTTGAGGTTTTTTGTGTCAGATTCTTCTTATTCTTGTGCTTTGATGCCTCGCATCGGAGTTCCGCTTTTGCCGAAGATTAATAATTTCTTGCCCGTCGTGCTTTTGTTCCTTTTGCGATATGTTGCGGAGTTACCGACGTTGCATTTTGATGGAAAATTGTATTGTACGTGGGCAGACTCAAAGAGGAGTAGACGAGTCAGTTCAGTGAAGTTTCGTGCTGCTTTCATGCACGTCAAATTCGTTCACATACGGACTTTGAGCCATTGAATGGTGGTCAGGCGATCAAATACGCAGTGAAAAGGCAGGGGGGAGGGTTTTTATCGAGGATTTCCTTCTTATGGCCCCTGTGTTTTCGGTTTGTTAGCCTATCCTCGAGGTCAATATTTCGGTAAAAAGTTTTGCGGCTCTGTACCCTTGGCTATACAGTCACAGTATTGCTATAGCATATAGCTCTTGTCATCGCATTATGCTAGGGGGGAAGTTAGGGTGTTGTCGATTTTCGAGCGTGCCCCCAGTTGACAACCAGTTAAAGTTTGAATGTTTGGAGACGGGCTGATTAGATGTTCTGGTCTGATTGGTAGTCGAAGGGTGGCCCTGCGCTTGGTAGCACCCAAGTGGGTTCGTGCGGTGTGCCGTGGCGTTTGTGTGAGTTTGGTGTTGTAGGGCTTTGCGCTATAGGTTTTTTCCTGGATGGCCAGGTTTTTCCCGCGCTGTAGGTGTTGAGAGCCGGGCAGCAACTACAGTGGGAACACCAAGCGAGGGACGTTTTTTTTTTAGAGTATTTTACGTCCGAGTGTCACTTGGTGTTTTCGGTTGTTGTCTGAATTCTATGGCTCTCGGGATGGGGAGCGAAGGGTTTTTCCCGGAAGCCGGTTCTACCTTCGCGCAAGTCGATGTCGGGCCGCGAGCCAACGCGCAGTGAGAATTATGAAGAGCAGTGGATTTTTTTTGAGTTTTGCCACTATTCGCCTCTTGTAATTTTCGGTTGGCCGTTCGACCTACTCAAAGACATCACCGGTAGTTTTCGCCAAAGGAAGTGTGTCACCCCGCGGTTGTCACTATCCCTGCTACCGTTAATTAGTACTGTATGTACTAATGGGGGGATGTTACGGTTCAGTGACAATTTCAAGAGTTATTATGACAGGCGTTTTTGTGATGGTAGGGGCCGCGCTATTTATCTCCCCTCCCTTAGTCGGGTGTGGCTGCCTCACCCTGCCACAATACTTTTATAAGTACACGATTCTACAGTTCCTTGGGTTCACGCTCATAAACCTTCGGATCAGCAATCAAGTTGCCATTTTCACGCCACCTTCTCGGGAGACTTCCCATCCTGAGCACTTGCACAAGGGATTTGCTCTCTCTTTCTCCGAGGAACGCTCAAGCGCCTTCTGAACTCGGTCGTATCGGACCTACGGAGGTCAGTCATTATGAATACCTGATGCGGGCTACAGATTTAGCCTGTGTGTGGACCTTGCGATGCTAGTAGGCTAGATACCTTCGTCTTCTTTGCCATGAATATACTCGCATGTCCACCCTGATCCCAGACTGACTCCGCCAATCAGGCTCCGATTCGTAACAGTACCTCGCCAACAAATACAGGCATGATACGTGATATATTGCCCTACTAAAAAGGTAAAGAAAGGTGATGCCTACTAACAAGTTGGGGTGATCATGTGTTAAATTCACCTCGTGTCATCAGAAGTACCCAACCATCTTAAGCGCGGCTACGGCGATATTTTTTGTATTGGCGGGTTTGAGCCACTTCACCACTTCACCACTTTACGACATCACCCCTTCACCACTCGCACGAGTGACTCTGTACCTCACGAACACAAAATACGTTTTTTATGCAATATGATACATTTGGCACAGCGTGTAACTCACTATTCTTTTCGCGTACTCATATCGCGAAGTATCGAAAACACGAAACCTTAAAATCGTCAAACAACGGGGGGTGATTGTTGAAGCCCTTTAAGGCACACTCACCATGAGCTACTGCAAAGCAAGCACCCAAACGTGACCCCCCATACTGTGGACTGCCCACCCCTGGGCCCAGAAACGCAAGTAGTTGCAGAATACTATGCCGCCATGGTTACTTGTCAGGGCGACAGGGAGATATTCGGGAATAAATTTGAAGAACAAACATAAACACACCAACACACGAACCTACGCAAGAACAAACAAACAAACAAACAAACAAACAAACAAACAAACAAACAAACAAACAAACAAACAAACAAACAAACAAACAAACAAACAAACAAACAAACAAACAAACAAACAAACAAACAAACAAACAAACAAACAAACGAACAAACAAACAAACAAACAAACAAACAAACAAACAAACAAACAAACAAACAAACAAACAAACAAACAAACAAACAAACAAACAAACAAACAAACAAACAAACAAACAAACAAACAAACAAACAAACAAACAAACAAACAAACAAACAAACAAACAAAAAAACAAAAAAACAAACAAACAAACGAACAAACAAACAAACAAACAAAGAAACAAACAAACAAACAAACAAACAAACAAACAAACAAACAAACAAACAAACAAACAAACAAACAAACAAACAAACAGACATACACACCAACCCACACACACCATCGCCGACGGCAGAGGGTATCGACATGGACGCGGATAAGAAAGCCGTGTCGGTGAGTTCGCCTGCTCCAGTAAAACTCGCTCACGGGAGACGTGTACAAGATGCCGGCGGAGACGATCAAAGCCGTCGACTTTTTCCCGGAGCCAGCCGATTTTCGGAGAGAAGGGACGCATGAAGCCTCGTCTATGACTGATTCTACGATAGCCCCCCCCAAAACCAGCGGTTTTCTTCAACGAACGTTTCATGGCTGCTCGACACGAGGAAGGATGCTATGAAAAGAGTATCTGCAAATATTATTTTGTTCGCGGAGGACTATCGAACGATGACGTCAGGGTGGCAAGGGGCACCGTATTTCAGGAGATACGGCCTGGAGCTGGTTTCAAAACCGGCGATTTCGTTAAAGAAAAGTTGGGGGGGCTACCGTAGAACCACACCTATGTACTCGATTGGCGTGCACGCCGAAACGATCGACGATAAGACGGCGCCCTGCTGATAATTCAAAGGGTACCTTGAAGAAAATAATCAAAGTAATAGAACCAACTTGAATTAAATATAATTATGTACCTCAGCGGGTGCCCTCGGCCAATACCGGATTCGCTCTGTACAATTACCGCCAGTTTATGTCCAGTTCATGTACATAAACGCAAGTGTGGGCCGGTATGTTGTCAGTAGTATCTACCGCCGGTACTGCCGGTATATGTATTCAAGTGTGTGCTGGTACCGGTACCGGACAACTTCGGTAGGTTCGCTACGACATCAATACCGGCATCGAAAACTTCGGTAGGTTCGGTACAATATCTATACCGGCACCGGAAACTTCAGTATATTCGGTATGACATCAATATCGACACTGGTGGTACCGTAAACTTCATAAATTCAGTACGACATTATTACCGGTGCCAACGGTACCGGTACATACTTTCGTACGAGGGCCGGACACATCTATAACTTTGGTACACCTCCATTACCGGTACCGGACATTTGGGTATGTTCGGTACGACGTCAATACCGGTACCGGATACTACCGTAAGTTGGGTACGACATCTATACAGGTACCGAGAATACCGTACCGTACCGAACGCACCCTTGCAATATATTACGAAAGATCAAGTATGTATTCTTCACCTTTAGTTTAAATTTTTTCGCATGCATCTACATATGGCACAACCAGTGCAACTAGCGTCCGTTCCAGTGCGTGTTTTCCACACAAATACCAATTTTCGCCCCATGTACATCGAGCACATCCTGTATCCGAGCTGATACCTCCTCGAAAGACAAGCTATCATATGTGCCCACGAACTTCCAAGACAAAGATGGAGATCGCCAATTGAGCAGGGTGCGCTGTGTGATTTGCCCATGAAATGCCAATCTAAATGAACAAACACGTATCCGATAAAGAAAATGCAAGCCAGATTACCACACTATTTGTGGTAACGACTACTAACCCTGATTGGGTGTTGGGCGAACAAAAATACATTTTAGGTAAGACCGAAAAACACTAAAAAAACAAATAACAATCGGAAAGAAAGTTATAAAAAGGACATCAAGAAAATTTTGAAAAGGACGGCTCGACGAAATATAAAAACAAAACGCCGAACATCAACCAGTAAGGACCAGTTTGAACAATAAACATAACAATCGAAAACCGCTTTCTTCCTACCGCGGAAACGATGTCTTGTCCTTCAAACATGATGTAGGAAATAGGAAATAACACAGTAAGTCACACAATGCCCTGCTGGTGAACACCGACGAGAGCAGGCGAAGACGACGGCTTGCGTCGTCGCATGCGCCGCCGCCAGTCTCTCCCGTATCCTGGCTGCCCAGGCTATACGTAGAATGCTACCACCCGCAGGGTCTCTTGGGTGGGCGGACGGTGCCTCAAAACACCGCGCGCGGAGCAGTTATAACGAAGAAGCTATCTATCTCTCAAGCCATTACTCGTATAAGTTTTTCTTGTTGGGGTGGTTTTAATTCGGCTTGGCCGAGCGAGATGGGGTTGAGAAACTGGATTTGCGGCCGCCATAATCGTTCTTGAGGCGTCATCGCCCGGGGTGGGTACGATATTTTATGCTTCGTAGGCGTGGACGCGCTTATTGCCCCGTTCGTAGGCGTGGACGCGCTTATTGCCCCGTTCGTAGGTGTGGACGCGCTTATTGCCCCGTTCGTAGGCGTGGACGCGCTTATTGCCCCGTTCGCCGCTTTTCGAGCTTTGTGTTTAATCTTCATGATAGTGGTGGTCGAAAACAGCCCAAACCCACTCTAGGCTGGCCTGGGTGTATTTTGTCCAACCGCATATTTGCCACGTCAAGTTGGGCCAAAAGTATTCAAAGAAGTTTGTTTTTTCCACCCGTCTAAATGCAATTTCATGATAACTGCCGAAATAGTTTTTTTGGCTGCGTTTGCGTAATTACTACTTGTTGCTCATTAGACCAAGCAAAGATGCGTGGTGCTGTAGAGTTGAACATTCTCCTATATATTTTTGACTTCCGACCAAAGCTACTCGAACTGCGGTACCATATTGATATCATATGGGGATCAATATAATTGGTTTTGTTTTACAAGTGGCTCCGTCCGGGTGTCACTCCAACGAGAGCGATCCCTCTGGTCGTTCGCGGTCCTAAATTACGAGTTGTTTTGCTTTGCCGTTGGAATGGTTAGATACGCTTCGCAAGAATTATATCCCTGAATGCAGTTTCCTCTGATAGATATACAGAGGCACTCGTGCGAGTGAGTGGTTCTCATTTACAGTTACGAGTAAAACAAGAGGTCCCCCCCATACCTCTGGTTATCCGATATGTACATGGTTACAAGGTTTCTGCATATCACGACGCAACGCTGAGTGAAAAAGATCCCAAGATGGTGACCGAAAAAATGAACCGGTTCAAATAGAACATTAGATTCTGGCTCGCTGGGCTCGCGCCCGCTACGTGTTCGCAAAAACGCGGACTTTAATGTTGGCTGCTATCATATGTTGAAACTCGAAGACAGCAATTTGATTCGCCCTGCATTCAACTCACTCTCTGTGAAAATATGATCGTAGGGATGACGTAAAAGTGTGACAACGAGTGCATGTATGTATGTGCTGAGAGAAGAGTTATCAAGCAGAGTAGAGGAATGGCCTATGATACGTCGCGCCACATTTGACGTCGAGGTTGTTATCTTAATGGGGTGTTGACCGCAGCCGGAAGAATGACCATATCTAGACAACATCATGCGATGAACGAAACAGCGCCTGATACTGCTGAGGCACTCACTACGAGCTGAACGTAACACACACCTATACGAACGTTATCAAACGAACACTATTTGCAACTGTTAAATGTATGCTCTTTGCCATGAACGCTCTAAAGGTTGCTCGCTTGTTCGACTTCTCACACATACTATTATCGGCATATTTGTCCTGGGCGACGAATGCTCTTCTCGATCACTGCTCTTTGTAAGAAACGACGCTGGCGCTGCAAACGAATCGTTTAGTCACCGCCGTGTGCGAGGCTCCATAATCCCCAACCTCCTCCAACAACTGCGTTTTGTTGTCGAAAGTCACCCTCACTAGATGTAAGAGCTCTCTATCGGGCACGTTTTTTCTTCGTCACGACGGCAGAAGAGTCGCCAACTGTTTGTTGGGCGAGCTTGCCCATCGTGTTTGGCCGAGTTATTCGCTCTCTCTCTTGACGGCCGCTACGCTCAGCGCAGTGGGCAGGTTCGATATATTTCGCTGCACCTCTCTGCTATATCCCCCACACGCCATACAACATACCTCCTCCACGCTGTGCGCCCGGTACCCGTGATTGGGGAACGATACTTTCCCGGACTTCATTTTGGAGACGGTATATCCATCGCGCGCATCGCACGACGTAGAGTGCACCGAGTGCTGTCTTCTGTTGTTGTATAGTAGTTGCCACATTAATGGGCTGGTCTCCGAGGTGCCCGCATTGTATTTTACCATCGTACTTGTAAGCACTGGAGTATTGCTGTAGTACATAATGTACGAGGAGTTGTCATGTGCCGTAGAAGGCGATTCGCCTTAAAAGGGCTCCAAGTCGTGCCAAGGCGTTTGAGATCACCATGCATGCCTTATGCTCGAGTTTGGCCGGCCAAATCACTGCTAAGAGGTGGGTTGGCCATTTGCCCCGTTTAATCTAAATTATTTTTGGGTTTGATGTTTAGACACGATGCTCATCATGAACGAACCCACACACTGAACGCCGGCCTTGTACTATAAAAATATCTCGTACATGTAAGGGCATGCGGCGTTTATCAGCTCTCTGGGCTGGTGTACGACCGTAGGCTCGATTTCGGGTGACCAGATGACGACACAGCCTAGATAATATTATACTCCGGAGTATAAATTACAATACACTGCAGCTGTGAGATCGAATATTACGTCGAAACTCATCTTTGCAAGCTGTGCGTGATACTACGATCGCGCGTAATACAGGTTGTGTGTCTTCATGAAGAATACAGGTCGGCGACTCCCCTTGAAACTACAGTGTAGCTATCAGGGTCAACAGGTTTATGTTAGGCAGTCTGTGCGCGGAAACAATAATACCCTATGCTGAGGGGGACAAAATATGACAGCTGTGGAAAAAAATGCATCAGTTTATCAAGTGAAGACTGTAAGTCGAAAAACCGGTGAGGGGAGGGCGGAGGTTTGCAGGACGTGGGGGCCTGATTTTGATCAAAAGCGGGGCGGGAGGGGGGGGAGGGCGGGTTGGGCAGGTCAATTTGTGCGTGGAAACTAACAATCCTTCTTGTCGGGGAGGGGGGGGGAAATGTGCCGGGGGCGGTGAGGGGCGGAGGGGGAAGGGCTTTAGGTCGCATATATGTAGGGGTTTGCAATACGCGTGGTGCTAGGTCTAGGCGATGGTGCGGGTGGTGGGGAAGGCGGGGGCGTTAGGGGCGGGGGTATGTTGGAGTTGCAGCCGCGGCATGGACGGCTCTTTAACGACAACGAGGCGATATCCAGGGCGTGGAAGTGTTTATTACTCTGGCGGATTCGATATTACGTTGGGCGTTTGAGCAAGAGAAATCGAGAAAAAGAAAAAAAGACAAAAAGGAGGCGGGGGGGGAGGGGGGGAAGGGTTTTCAAGAGGTTTAGGTCACATATAATACTCAACATACACTCCAGCTATGAGATCAAGAATTTGGTGGACACTGATCTTCGCAACATTGCGTGTGATCCTCCGATCGCGCGAAATAATCATATATGTAGGGGCTGGCTATACGCGCGGCGCTGTGTCTAGGCGATCATGCGGGGTGTGGGGAAAGAGGGGGCATTGGAGAGGGGGAGGGATGATGAATGAAAGCTACGTCAATGGTTGCTAGAAAGATAATGACGTGATATCAATTGCTTACAATTGTTTATGACTTCGGCCGATTTCGATTGTAAGTGGGGCGTTTGAACAAAATGGGCGGTGAACAAAAGAGGGGGGGAGGGGGTGGGGCGGAGGGCGGAGATGAGTTGGAGCTACGGCATGGATGGCTAGATGGATAATGAGATGCTATCAGCTGGCTGGCAGTGTTTACTACTATGGTACATTTTGATTTCAGGTGGGGTGTTTAAACAAGAGGGATCGGGGCGGGGGGGGGGGGGGGGGACTTTAATATGTGCGCGGAAACTATAGACCCTCTAAAGGGGCGAATGTGACGGTTGCAGCAAGAAGACACCCCTTTATATCACTCGCCTGGTAATATATATATATATATTATTCCAGAAGGCTTGATGTTACATGTAGTATGCAACCCAGTTCTTAGGTGTAGTATACAACGTGTTAAAATATTCATAATTTGTTATTAGACATATATCGAAAGGAAGAATATCTCAATCGATAGGTACAATAATGTACATACCATTATTTTCTGGCATCACCAAATTATAAAAAAGAGATATACATATGGCTAAATACAACAGGCGAGGTGACGTGGTCATGCAATGTCACCGCCAATGAGAACGAAAGGGAGAAATGCGAATCGTTATTGTTTTGAAAGGAACGCTTAGTGTACACGCGCTCAATTACGTTACTTCGTTAGTCATGCTTCGCTCGGCATATGTTGGGAGGCGATCATGCAAGCGATATGTACGGAATACCCTACGTAATAAGTTGGTAGTGCGGTTTACCGCAATTTTAACATATCTGTCTGCACCTCTTCTTCACACTATTATTGTTTCACGTATACGATTTACGCCTGTGATTTTTGCCGTGCCGATGTGGGGCTCTGAAGTCGCCAACCCAGAGATACATCTTACGAATACACCAAGCGAGGAGACGTGGCCATGCGATGTCACCACTATCGAACGCGAGGGCGACTATACTTTGTTAGGCATGTGCTACTGCGTTTGGTACTGGTTGTCAGGCGATCACGCAAACGGCCGGAGGCACGAAATAACTTGCGTAATAGGTTTGTGGTGTGGTCTACCACAGTGTTAACAAAATATATGATCAAGGAAACGAACGCCGCGTTTAGGTGAGCCTGTAAGAGCCGAGCTCCAAAGTCAGAAAGAGAAGAGAAGACAGATAATGATGATGGTCGGTGACTCCAAGCCGATACCTTAATTGATGATTAGACTAATTTGCTCGGCAGATGAGAGCTGATGGTGGTGAGCGAAGAGGAATGACCACATGATGAGGGGGGTACATGGGGGCTGCGCTTCTCGTAGCTCAAACACAAAGACACTCTCAGTATCCGGTACGAATGAAAAGAAAAGCTATGACCCCAAGAAACGAAATACCCCAATACAAGATCGTACAGCTTTGTCGCTGAACAACTCGAATATCAAGGTATGTGATCATGACCATACGTAGACAATCTTCTCACATCGGCAACAACTCCTGTCTTAAATGTCTTGCTACGGTCCCAGAATAAATACCTTAGACTTTTCTTCTCAACGTGTACGAATACGTACTGAATGTACCAGGTACCTGGGTATGATTAGCCTGTAAACTGCTGTGTGCATCATGAATCCAAGATTTTCTGCTGAGATCGTGCTCGATACGTACTGCCGTGTGGATAAACGACAACTAGTAGACTGAACTGCCTGGTGTACTAGCAACTTGCAATGTATACAAGATACCAAGTACCGACATGATCGTTACTGCAAAGTACCATCTCTAACAATTCTATTGTACAACTCCGTAGTCTAAATATTTTTTCCAAGTGATGTAACCAAATTATCCCTCAAAGTATGGCTTCAACAAATCAAGAGAAGACCAGGACTATTTTTAATGAAAAACGGAAAAAGAAACAAGCCGTCGTCCCGTTTGGTCACCTCTTTACGAACATATGCGTGTTCATCAATATCATGGTGTTCCCCCGCCCTGCGGGGGAGGGTGGGGGGGTGCAAACTGACGGCTCACCCTCGTCCGGTTTTCCTTTCCCCCTTATCCCTCCCCGTCCCTCTTCCAGCTATTGTACGCGGCTGGCCTGCCCCCCTACCGGACAGATAACCTCAACAACCAGAAGCCCCTCCCCCCCGAAGGAACACACACCGGAAGATACAGGAATCAATACCTGCCCTTCCTTCATTCTCTCCTCTCGCCCCCCGCCCCATCCCTCCGCTTTAGCCCTCTTGCTCGTAAAGCAATCGGGTGGGAGGGTGGGAGATTGCGATTTGTGTCTCCCCGTGCAACCTCTGAACCCCTATGCTCCTGCCGACGTCTTCTCCCTACTGCTACTGCTGCTGCTGTCGCTGGTGCGTGGGCGCTACTCCCTTTTTCCTCTACCGGTTGTTGTGTCCGATACTCGCTGCTGGTGTGCTGCTGGTGTGCTACGTTGTTGCTGCTGAGGTCCTCATATTTCCCCGCTATTCCACCCTTGGAACCATCCCCCCCCCTATACTACACGGTTCTCCGATATTCCCTTTTCGTTCCGCCAATCTCCAGACTACTCCGACATTCTTACATTTTGGTCTCCTCTTCACAAAAATATGCGTGTTCATTAGTATCATGGTGTTCTCCCGTCCCGCGGGGCAAGGTGGGGGGGGTGGAAACTGACGGCTCACCCTCGTCCGATTTTTCTTGCCCCCCTCTCCCTCCCCCGCTCCCTCTCCCCGCTATTGTACGCGGATGACCTGCCCCCTTACCCGACAGATAACCTCAACAACCGGAAGCCCATTGGGAAGTCGCGTTTTACGCCCGCGCCTACCTTTTTGTACCGTCGCCCCCGCCCCCCCCCCCCCCCCCCCCCCCCGCATCTCGTCCCTTGCCCCGGCTGTCTGCCTGTCGCTCATGACCTCCCTACCAGTATCCTTGACACCCAACGGGGGTCTTTCATATTCGATCTCACGTACCCCATGAATGCCTGCGACGCCAGCCTTACTTCGCTCTGGATCACCCACGGCTGTGCTTCTATCTCCGCCAGCCTTGTAGCTCCCTTATCCTTCCGGAATGCAGCGCGAATTCCTCCGGAAACAGCTCTCTCACTGCCCCCTTCCCTTGCTTCTTCCATTTTCTCCCCACTCTCTCCAGCCCCCTCATTGAGCAAAACGTCGCTTGCCTTTTTCGTCCATACCTTCCATCTTCCCCAGCACCCGTATGCTATAAGCGGGGCGATTCCCCCCCCCGGAACCGTCCTCTTGTAGTAGCCTACTAGCTCCGCCATCAGGTCCACTACGTTCCCTTCCACCCCCCCCCCCCGACCCCCTCAGATCCTTTTGTTCTCACGGCTACCGCGCCTTTTCCCCCCTGGTCCCCAATTCCCACCCTTGAAACGGATATCAACCGTATCCGCGGCTTCCTTCCCTCCCGGTCCCAGCTGCATCCCTATCTCGAAGAATGCCACATCCACCCTCCTCAACAGTAAACCTCATGCACCTTTCCTCCTTCCTCCGCGAATAGTTGCGAGGCCCCCAGCCCGATCCACAAGATCCTCCCCCCTACCCCACACGCGCCTATACTCTCCTCCATCACTCTGATCATCGCCCACGTCAGCGGCCTCCTAACCTGTGCCTGGTTCCCCGCCTCGGCATGCGCCCTCCTGAATACTTTTTCACTGCTTGAATCCTGAAGTGCTGCAGCGGCAGAGACAGCCCCCCCCACTGCTCGTGATAAACGTTAACCGCCACTCCTTTGCATTCTTTTGCCACACCCCTCCCCCCCCGCCCCGCTCGCCCCCGCCAGCTGCTCTCTCTTCACCCTCCCCCGCCCCCCCCCCTTTCTCCCTCCCCCAGCCCTCCCTCGCACCTCCCCTTCCATGTATAGGGACGCCACGTCCTGCCACGCCCGGGTTTCTTCGAATTTCGGTACGGGTAGGGGCCCGGCCTCTTCGGCCGTCGGCCACGTGTTCACCCTCCACTTAAGCCACAGCGCTTGCGTCCGCACCTCTTCCCCTAACTCCGCTAGGTCCATCTTGAGTCGCGTCACGAACCGTCCCCCCCCCTCCCCTTTTTCTCTTGCCCATTCGGATGCAGCTTACCCAGCTGCAGAAGCAACCGCACCATTTCCAACGCCCACCCCACCTTCCTCAAGCCCACTCCTATATTTATCCAAATCTCTCCCCCCAAATCAGCCACGACCTCCAACCGTCGATCTCTTTTCATCTGCGTCTTCCCCCTGTTATACCCAGGCGCTCCATGGCGCCCCTCCACAGTAGCGGCACCTCCCGTTCTGCCCTGTTTAGGTCGTGCGCGGTTCCGTTGTTGCGCTCTTTCCCTCCTCTCTCCCAAATGGCTCCCTTTCCACGCCTCATCCCTTCGGCCCCGTTGCCGCAGGTTTACCTTCCATGAGCGTGTGCGGTCCCGTTGCCGCTCACTCCCCCCCTTTCTCTTTGCGCGACGCCTTTCTCCGCCCTATCCCCGTCGTGGATGTTCTCCCTTGTCGCCCCTCAGCCCCCTTTTCTTTGCCTCGTCGTTCCCTGTTCTGTGCGGCCCCTCTGCCTCGTTCTCCCCTCGTCTGGTCGTGTACATCCCAGTTTACGCACCCCCCCCCCGTCCCCCTCTTACGCGGCATCGTTGTCACATTCCCCCCCTTCCTGGTCGTGTACGGCCTCGTTGCCGCGTCCCCCCCCCCGCCCGCTGGTCGTGTACGGCTATGCTGCCGCACACCTCTTGCCTCTCCTTGCGCGGCCCCTTGCCCCCGCCCCCACCCCCCCCCGGACCAGGTCGTGGCGGCCCCTCTGCCGCCCCCCCCCCTTCCTAGTTTACGCGGCCCCGTTTCCGCGTTCCCTCCCCCGCTTGGTCGTGTACGGCCCGTTGCCGCACCCCACCCCCCCCCTTTTGTTTGCGCGGCCCCGTTGCCGTGTCCCCGCCCGCCTGGTCGTGCATGACCCCGTTGTCGCACGCCTCTCCCCCCTTCTTGCGCGGCCCCATTGCCGCATCCCACCCCCGACAAGCTCGTGGGCGGCACCATTGCCCCATACAACCCCCGACAAGGTCGAATACGGCCCCGTTGCCGCACACCTCCCCCCATTTTTGCGCGTCTCCGTTGTCACGCCCGTTGACCAGGTCGTGAACGGCCCCGTTGCCGCATATATCCCCCCCTGTATGCCACGGCCCCGTTATCACATCCTACTCCCGACAAGGTCGTGTATGGACTCGCCGCCGCACACCTCTCCTTCCTTTTTTGCGCGGCTCCGTTGATGCGTCCCCCCCCTGGCAAGGTCGTGAACGACCCCGTTGCCCCCCCCTTCCACACCCCCCCCCTCCCTGTTTGCGCGTTCCCCTTGCCGCGCCCCCCCTCCAAGCCTGGTTGTGTAAATTCCCATTACCGCACCTCCCCCCCCCCCTTATTCGTGCGGCCTCCTTGCCGCATTATCTCCCGTGCCTTGTCGTGTACGACCCCGTTGCCGCACCCCCCTTCCCCCCCACGATGCCACTTTCACGCCCCCGGGCGGCATATTCGTGTACGGCCATGTTGCAGCCCCATTCCCCCCCCCCGCCCCCCTCTACTTTGCGCGGACCCGTTGCCGCGTCCCCCCCCCATCCCGGTGAAGTACGGCTACGCTGCCGCACACCTCTCCCCCCGTCTTGCGCGGCCCCGCTGCCGCGTCCCAACCCCGACAGGTCGTGTACGGTCCCGTTGCCGCCCCTCCCTCCCCCCGTAGTTTACGCGGCCCCGTTTCCGCGTTCCTGCCCCCGCCTGGTCATGTACGGCCCGTTGCCTTCCCCCCCCCCCCCCCCCCCCCCAACCCCCCCCCCTTTTTGCTCGGCCCCATTGCCGTGTCCCCACCCCGCCTATTTGTTCGTGACCCCGTTGTCGCACACCTTCCCCCTTTCTTGCGCGGCCCCGTTGCCGCATCCCATCCCCAACAAGGTCGTGTACGGCCACGTTGCCGCACACCCCCCCTTTCTTGCGCGGCCCCGTAGCCGCGCCCCCCGACCAGATCGTGAACGACCCCGTTGCCGCACGCCCCCCCCTCCCTTCTTGCGCGGCCCCATTGCCTCATCCTACCCCCGACAAGTTCATGTACGGCCGTGTTGCCGCATCCAACACACGACAAAGTCGTGTACGGCTCTGTTGCCGCACACCTCCCCCATTTCTTGCGCGGCCCCGTTGCCGCGCCCCCCGACAAGGTCGTGAACGGCCCCATTGCCGCACACATCACCCTCCCTGTCAGGCCCTTTCCCCCGCCTCCCTTCGGCACCGTTACCACTCGCTTCCCCTTCCGGGTTAAGTGCGGCCCTTTACCCGTACACTTCGTCCGCGAACCTCCGTTCGCGAACCCTTTTGGCGTGTTTCTCCTCCTTCTCGCTCCCCCCTAGGGGCACTTGCCTCCCCCATCCTGGTCACGGCCCCGCCGCGGACGCTACCACTCGTTTCATGTTCAGTCCCGTTGCCGTAGATTTCCCCCTCCTCCCACGTGCGCTACCCGCGCTGCTCTCATCGGCGTCACGATCGCTCTCCCTTTGTTGACGTTTCCCATTGCGTTCTCCCACACGTCGGTCACATCTTTTCTGACGCTGCCATGGTTCCCGTACGCCAGTTCCCGCTCGAAATTACCTTCTGGTCCCACATCCACCGGCACTCCTACCCTCGCTATCTGTTTCAGTCGTGCGAACTGGTCGACCTTGTGTTGTTCCCCGAAAACATCGTTAGGTGCTCTACGTCAATATGTGGTGCGAGCAGCTCCCCACCTAACGCCCACACCATCTTCCCTACGTCCCTTCCTTTCCTTAAAGGCATATTTCCTCCTAACCTAGTCACGACTCCCAACAATCGATCTCTTTTGTCTTCGTCTTCACCTGTCTTCCCCAGGCGCCCCATTGCGCTTCTCCACCTTATGACCGCCTCCCGTTCCTCGCCCTTGAACTCGTGCGCAGCGCCGTGGCCACGCTCTGTCCTTCCCCCCCCGGGCGTAGCCCCTTCTTTACGCTCCACTCCCCCGACCCTGTTAATGAAAGCTCTCCGTTCCTGAGCGTGTGCGGCCCTGTTGTCGCCCGCTCACCCCCTTTTCCTTTGCGCAGCCCGGTCGCCGCGCCCCCCCCCGCCTTGTTTTGAACGGCCCCTTGCCGCCCAACCGCCCTCCCTCTTTTTTTTTTTTTTTCCCGCGCGGCCCTGTTGCCGCGTTCCCCTCCCTCTTGGTCGTGTACGGCCCTATTGCCGCCCACTCCCGCCCCCTTTCTTTTCGCCGTCCCGTTGCCGCGTCCCCCCTGGCCTGAACGCGCGCGACCCCGTTGCCGCGTCCTCACCCCCACATTCTTTGCACAATCCCGTTGCCGCGCCCCCCCCCAGCCGGATCGTGTACGCCCTCGTTGCTGTAATTCCCCCGTCATGTTTGTCCGACCCCTTCGTCGCGCACCCCCCGTTTGTTTGGGCCCGCGGCCTGGCCGCCGTCGCTCTGCACGGCCCCGTTGCCGCGTTCCCTCCCGACCTGATGGTGTGCTGCCTCGATGCCGCACACCCCCCCTCCCAATTTCTTCGCGCGGCCCCATTGCCGCGCTCCCCCCCTGGTCGGGTCGTGTACGATCTTGTTGCCGTACACGCCCCCCCCGTCTCGCGACCCTATTGTCGCGCACCCTCAGTTTGTTTGCGCTCGGGGCCTGGCCGCCGTCGCTCTGCACGGCCCCGTTGCCGCGTTCCCTCCCGACCTGATGGTGTGCTGCCTCGATGCCGCACACCCCCCCTCCCAATTTCTTCGCGCGGCCCCATTGCCGCGCTCCCCCCCTGGTCGGGTCGTGTACGATCTTGTTGCCGTACACGCCCCCCCCGTCTCGCGACCCTATTGTCGCGCACCCTCAGTTTGTTTGCGCCCGGGGCCTGGCCGCCGTCGCTCTGCACGGCCCCGATGCCGCGTCCCCTCCCGACCTGATCCTGTGCTGCACCGTTGTCGCACACCTCCCCCCCAATTCTTGGCGCGGCCCCATTGCCGCCCCCCCCCTCGGCAGGGTCGTGTACGGTCTCGTTGCCGTGAACCACCCCCCCCTTTCCGCGACCTCTTTGTCGCGCACCCCCCGTTGGTTCGAGCCCGCGGCCTGGCCGCCGTCGCTTTGCGCGGCCCCGATGCCGCGTCCCATGCGGCCTGATCGTCGTGTACGGACCCGTTTCTGCACGCCCCCCCCCAATTTCTATGGTCGGCCATCTTGCCGCCCTGCCCCCCGGCCGTGTCGTGTACGGTCTTATTACCGCACACCCTCTCCCCCTACCCTTTGCGTGCCCCGTTTGCCTCGCACCTCTCATTTGCTTGAATCCGCCGTCGCTCTGCGCGGCCCTGTCGCCTCGTTCTTTCCTGACCTCTGGTTGTGTGCGGCCCCGTTGCCGCACCCCCCCCCCCCCTTCTCTTGCGCAGCCCCACTGCCGCGCTCCCCCCCCGGCCGGGTCGTGAACTCTATCCTGCTCGCCCCGTCCTCCCTAGACTCAATGCCTCCACTCGCCACCCCTTTCCCCCCCCGCGCCGTTGATCTCCTCTTTTGAAAATGTCTTCTTGTACGCATATATATACATATATATTCGTTCCCCCTTTTCCCCCTCTGTTGCATTCCCCCCCACCCGGCGACCCCCTCCCCCCCCCCCCCCCCGCCCGTTGCCAACCGCCTCATCCGTTCCAGAGCAGTCACACTTTACACAACTGTTGATAGTTTGAACAGTGTAAAAAGTAGTATCGTAATCTTGGAGTAATAGCAACTAGGGTTAGTAGTAGAGTGCAGTATAGCAGCATCAGCAGCAGTAGTAGTGTAGTAGTACTACTAGTACACGATGTGTGTGCTTCTTCAGTAGCTTTCGATCAACGACACTACTACTGTTGTACCTGCTGTACCCCTGTTCTCCTGTGCTCCTGTCGTACGACTCTCCCTCTTATCTGCTGACCCTCCTGTGTTGCTGCTGCTGCTTCCATTGAAGCTGCATCATCTGTCGCACTCTCCTGCCCAGAAATTAAATGAAGATTGCGATTAATGTATTCCCGTGCCACCTCTCTACCCGTATGCTCCTGCCGACGTCTTCTTCCTACTGCTACTGCTGCTGCTGTCGCTGCTGCGTGGGCGCTAGTCCCTTCTTCCCCTTCCGGTTGTTGTGTCCGATACTCGCTGCTGGTGTGATGCTGCTGTTCTACGTTGTTGCTGCTGAAGTCCTCCTATTTTCCCGCTATTCCACCCCTGGAACCACCCCCCCCCTCCTATGCTACCCGGTTCTCCGATATTTCCTCTTCGTTCCGGCAAACTCCAGACTGTGCCGACATTCTTACATTTTGTTTGCATGTGTGGTAATAAATACCCGAGGTTTAGTACCACACAGACAAGATTGAAAACCATGAAATTTTGCGAGGCATCCCAGAAATGCCAATTTGCCCGCATTTTTTGTTCAAAAAACTTGACCTGGGTATACCTCGACAAGAATATCATGTTTTTGACAATAGTATCTCTAGATGGATTGCGAATTGGGCAATGAAACCTATATCGGTGTTCTTCTGGGAAAATACCATGCATTTTCTCCACCATATGTCAACCTGGTCGGGAACCACGATGTCAATGCCAATTTAGTGTGGAAGAGTTGGGTGCTTTCGAGTTATCGCGGATAGCATATCTCGGCGACGTGGAAACGGAAAAAGAAAAAAGAAAAAGCTTACTCGTCAGTCGTAGCAATTTCCGTATACTCATTTTTGGTGCATGTGCAACTGTGTGCAATGGTTATGTTTGTGTCAGGGTCCACGGTTCAAGTTCCAAGTCCTCACTCACTCGTGAAAACGGTGGCGGTACGGGAGCTTTCGCGAAAATGTTGTCTGTTTTGTGCCTTGCCTAGCACGCAGTATCTTACCAAAAATTTCACGACGGGACCACGAGACTCGATGTATCTCTATATGTGTTATGTTTGTAGCTGTGTTTCGATCTTCACAAATTTCCTTACCATCACTTCCACCCATCGATATGCAACATCGTGCCCGTGCATGCCACAGAGGGGGAAATAAATGATTTTCACTTCCCATTTTATTTTATTTTATTTTATTTTATTGTATTTTATTTTTTACTGTTTCACTTTCCAGCTTCTGGGTAAATAAGTGGTGGTCACAGATGTCGTCTCTCTTCGCCCCTGATTCTTGCCTTCAATTTTTGATTGCGTAATGGTTCAGCAATACCACTGCTCGCCGATTTTTTATCGAGTGTTGCCAACTCACGCTCTTGAGCTAAAGTCAATTTGTGCATAAGAAAAAGTCCCAACCATTTTATACGAGTATGCACTCGGCGGGGCTCGAACTCACGAAACTGACCAAAACCAGGGTCGAGGATAAGAGCGATGGCCGAAATCGAGTACACCCGATTGACCTATGGCCGTTATCGGGTACCCCTTGAACACACTGTCCCACAACGACTCAGGACGACATCTCATTGGTCGAAACCACACCGCATCCGAACGCAGCCGCATGTCCATCGGGTGTACCCGATTATGGCTGAACAAGTCCTCGACATGTACCCGACTCGCATACAAGCTACCCGATTATGGCCGGAATACTCGACCACCAGCCCACACGCACACACGCACGCGCAGCGGGCGCGAACTCGCGCCACGTCAGGGGGCGGGGCATTGTTTGTTCCTCCGTCTCGGAGCTCTTATTTCCGGACATCTTCTTCCGGAGCTATTTTTTGTGGACATTGAAGTCGCAGCTAGGCCATTTCTTACGCAGTCGGATACCGCCAGTCGAATACGGCCCTTTTCGACTGGATTTTTCTGGTACTTCTTCTTAACGTCAGTCGAGCCGATTTCTTATTCTTATCGTCAGTCGAGCCGACTTTATAGTTTTGGTGCTCTTCGTGGAGGCGGTTGGTGTGAGGGAGTACTGCTGTACAGCAGTCGAGAGGTCTTTTTCCGGAGCTCTTTTTTGTGGCTTGTCAGACCCCGCTCCGCTCACGCCGGCGCGCCCAACCCCAGCCACAGCAGTAGTGATGTGCGACAGCGGCCAGCCGCCTGGCCAGGCGCAGGCCCTCGCGGAAGGAGCGTGGTTTCAAGACACGAAGAGCCTACGAGCAGCCGCGGGCGAGATGTTCGCCGAGGCAGGGCGCTCTTTCGTGGCCAGCAGGAAGGGCGGCGGCCGCCAAAAGATGTACCCGTGTTCTGGGCACACCACAGGCTGCCAGGCACAGGTGCGAGCCTACAAGAAGCAAGGTGGAGACGAGTGGCGTGTAAACACAGTGAACACTACGCACACCAACTGCTCTGGGGGTGAAACCCCGGGGAGATCGGCTGCGTTCCAGCGCGTCGCCAACCAAGCCTTCAACGACAACCCTCATCTCCAGGGCATCCAACTCAAGATAAAGATCGAGAGAGACTTCGGGGTCCAGGTCAAGCACAGAGTTGCCACGACCATGAAGAACACCGCGAAGGCGGCAAGCCGGGCCGTGGTGACGGACTCCTACCAGCAGCTTCCTTCTCTCGCCGACCACCTACAGAAGATCTGCCCCATCACCGTCGCTAAGGTCGATGTGAGTACTGCAGGGTGGCAGTGATACATGTTTGATCTCTGTTCTGGTGTGCTCGGAGCGCGTGTGAGGTGTGAAGGATCATCGCTCAGCAGTAGACCTGTGCACTTCGCACACAGCACAGACAATGTCCTACTCCTATACAGTATTTTACCATGGTATAAAACAAAAAGATACACGCCAGCTGTGAGATCGAAGATTTTGTCGAAACTGTGTGTGATACTCCGATCGCGCGTATTGCGGGTTGTGTGTCGTCATTATGGATATAGGCCGGCGACTCCCCTTGCAACTAAAGTGTAGCTATCAGGGTCGTCAGTCTGTGCGCGGAAACTATAAAACACGTTTCTGAGGGGGACAAAATCTGACAGTTGTGGAAGGAAATGTATCCGTTTTTCAAGTGGATCCTGTATGTTGAATAACCGGTGAGGGGAGGGCGGAGTTTTGAAGGACGTGGGGGCCAGGTTTTGATCAAAAGCTAGCGAGGTTGGAGGGGGGAGGGAAAGGGGGGGGGGGGGGGGGGGCTGGCGGGGGCGGACCGGCGGGCAATTTGTGCATGGAAGCTATAAATCCTTCAAGGGGATAAATCTGACGTTTTTAGGAAAAAAAAAAAATGCACAAGTTTATAATGGGGGGGGGGGGGGGGGTTGAGGTGTGGGGGGGGCGGGTGGGGCAGCTGTGCGTGGAAACTATACAATATTTTAAGGGGATAAATGTGACGGTTTTGGAGAGAATGCACCAGTTTATCATGTAGTAGGGGTACTCCCGAAATATGCCTGTTGCCGGCCGGTATGGCGGACAAAAACAAATTGGTGCTGTATCCTCTGTATTAACTACTAAAAGAACAAAATAATAACAGAGCAGTACGACAATGAAGCAGTCAGTACGTACGGTAGTAAAGGTACCATCCTCTGTATGTAAGTATTGCCAAAAAAAAATGATAACACGGCAGCAGTACGGCAGTGCAGCAGTACGTACGGTAGTAAAGGACAGAGGAGTGCAGCAGTGGGGACGGTGGTACTCCCAAGCACCAGTGGGAGGCCGGTATTATAGAAACAAGAAAAAGGTTCATCTCCCACAGGACGAAAAACGACTCCCACGTACAGAACGGCCCACCCACCTACCCACCACGGACGACGCAGTGCACCCTACACCCTCCCACCGACCAAACCTTTACTACACACAGCAGAACAGCAGTGCAGCAGTAAGTACATCAGAACAGCAGTGCAGCAGCACGTACAGCAGTACACCTGGTACGCGGGACGCAGTTAGTTGGTTGGTTCTTGAGGACCTTGTTTGAAACAGGAAACAGACGGGGGGGATTCGTTTTTTTACGATAATCGAACATCTCGGGGAGCGGGCGAGCCGCCGTTCACCACGGTCCCACCACGGTCCCACCACCCACCATGCACCCACGGACCTACCCAGTACAGCAGTACAGCAATGCAGCAGTACGCAGAGCAATACACCTGACAGGCGAGCAGCAGCCGGTTTGTTCGTTGCAATCAATGCTCTCGGGCTGGGCAGGATTCGCCATTGATAGGCCAACCAAGCGAAAAGCGCTCGCGTTGTCGATTCTGCGCAGGGCGAGCGGCGACGGCTGAACGCTGCTGTGATTGGTCCCGGTGTTCTTGTGCTCGCTGTTGACTCAGGCGCGCTTGTGGTCTCGCGTCCATGGCTCTGTCCATGGCTCAAGTGGCAGGTGGCCAAAAAGCAATTCGAAAGTTTAAATATAGTTGGAGTTCGAAAAAAAAAAAAGTAGGAAGCGACGAAGAAAAGCGGGGGGGGGGCAAGCGAGCCGTCCCCGGGAGGGCGATTTCCACGCTCCCCCCTCGCCGAGGTGGGGCACCGACGCCCGGTCTTTCGCCGGCATGTCGTAGTGCTGCTGTGCGGATAGGACGTGGCAACACCGCAAGGCCGCCTGAGGCCGAGTTGAGCTCGGGAGTCGCCGCTGTTTCGGGGAGGTGTTTTAACTAAGATATTTTCAAAGATTCTAGCAAACGTCACGACCACCTTAGCGTATTATATAATAAAGATATCCTGGGGTAAGTCGTACAATCAGTTAGTAGAGGGCGGAGTGTTCGAGGGGGTGGGGGTGGGATGGGGTGGGGGGTGGGGGAGGGGGGGGAGGGGGGGGGGGGTGCGGGAGGGGGGGGAGGGGGGGCGGGGGGGGGGGGAGGGAAAGTCCTCAGGTGGCATAGATGTAGGGGTTTTGTTATACGTGTGGTGCTAGGTCTAGGCGATGGTGCGGGTGGTGGGAAGAAGGGGGCGTTCGGGGCGGGGGGGGGGGAGGGGGGGGAAAGCAGCGGCATGGATGGCTCTAGAAAGATATGGAGGTGATATCAAGTGCGTGAAGTGTTTATTAAAATGGCGGATTTCGATTTTAGGTGGGGCGTTTGAGCAAGGGAGAGCGAGAAGGGGGGGCGGGGGGGGGGGGGGGGGGGGAGATTTGTTTAGGAGGTTTAGGTCACGTAAAATACTCAAATACACTCCGGCTGTGAGATCAAAGGTGTGTAGGGGCTTGTTATACGCGTGGTGCTAGGTGTAGGCGATCGTGCGGGTGGTGGCAAAATAGGGGGCGTTGGAGGGGGGGTGGGGGGAAAGAATGAAAACTACGTCATGGATGGTCAGAAAGAAAATGACGTGATATGAACTGCGTAGAGGTGTTTATTACTCTGGCCGAGTTCGATTGTAAGTGGGGCGTTTGAACAAACTAGGCGAACAAACAAAAAGGGGGGGGCGGGGGAGGGAGGGGGGGGGGAGGAGTGGGGGGGTTTTTGAACAAGAGGGATCGGGGGAGGGGGAGGGGAGGGGGGGGCGGGGGGGCGGGATATTTCAATATGTGCGCGGAAACAATAAATCTTTCAAGGGGACAAACCTGACGATTGTAGCAAGATGGCATCCCTTCATGTCGACTGCCTGGTAATGTTTACTATTCTAGAAGGTTTGATGTTAGATTCAGTATGCAACCCAGTGTTTGAGTGCAGTAAATAACGTGGTAAATTTTCATAATTTGATGTTGTACATGAACCGAAAGCGAGAATATTTGTAGTTATCATTATTTTCTGACATCGCATAGAGACGCGTATTGCCAAATACAACATGCGATGTGATGTGGCCATGCACTGTCACCGCCATTGAGCACTAGAGGGAGAAATGCGAATCGTCAGTGTTTTTAAGAAACGCTTGGTATACACGCGCTCAATTACTATATCTCGTCTGTCTTTTGTTGCGTGCCCGTGTGCTTCGCTACAGCAGTTATGCATGATGATTCCAGCAGGCTCCCTTCCCTCACGGCTGTATCCGCAGCAGCAGCGCTGGCCTCTTTCCGCGCTCAAGTTCAAAAATGCAAAATTCTTCATCTTGGACGGGTCGGGCGTGTGTGTTTTGGTGCCGTGTATGTAGGATAGCGCTACCAGTTGCTTGATGTGCGGAAGTAAGTCCCTTCAGCAAATAAACTAGTACATGTAGACCCACGACAAAGCATATGTGCTACGGTTTGGTCATGTACACACACAGCGTTGAGTTGAGGTATAGAGCGAGAGTTTTGAAACGAGTATCCAATAGTGTTGCGCGCCACATCTGCTGAACTGTAAGGTCATTGCTTTATTCATACAAAAGTCCGCAGGCACGTTGATGTAGATATGACCCGCTGCATGTACATATGTCACCCTTTGTTTCCTCCACTCTCAAGTATTGTATCCTGCGCAAAACCTGGTATTCAGTTCCGATCATACGAATGATGTACGGTGCAGCGAATGGGTTTTGAACCCCATCCTTCATCCATACAAACGTTCATATCCAAAATTCTACGTGATAAACGCAGCTTGCAAAGATGAGTATTGACCTGTAATTCGTCAAACTCACGGCTGACGTCCTTGAAAAATAGTTATGAAATATCGTTGATCCGAGATTGTGTGATTGGAATCTTGATGTGTTTCTTGGGACCCATTCCGTTTGTTGTTTCGTTCTCCACTGCTCTTCAGAAACACCCCCGACGGCACGTTCAAGCGATTCGGCGTCATGGTTGGACGTGCGGCGTTCGTGTGTCGGTACAGTCCGCTCAAGGTATGAACGGCGAACGGTGTCGTCCCTTATTTGAATGAATCGTCGACGCCTGTGATGGCAGGTTCGGTGGTGGTGGTTCTGTTGGCTGGCCTATTTAGTATGCAACTTGCAGATATTCTGTCGTAAACTCGAAAATAACCGCCGCGGAAGCGCGTAGACATGTATGACAATCGATGGTGTTTGCCAATAGGTGTGGTGCACACACACGCATACGCCTGTTGAAAACTGTTTGCGCCAGTGGTTGGATGTCTGTTTGTGTATGCCATACATGCTTCTGCTCTTGAACAAAACCGGCAAACCGATTCCTCCCTCTATCTTTGATGAGCGCAAGCGAAGTACCAACTCCACGGAAGGCACTGCGTCGAAGAGACTTACAATCGTGGTTAGCTCTTCTGCATCCTTCGGCATGAAATACAAAATAATTGAAAACCGACACCCCCGCCCCGCTCCCCATACGCCGGCCCGCGTACTATTTCTACTACTTTTCTTTAAAAAGGTGCTCTGCGTGGACGCTGGATTCCTGAAGGGCGAGTGGGAGGGTGTGATGCTGATCGCGACCTTCAAGGACGCCAACAACACCTCGGTGCACCTCGCCACGGTCATCTGCGACAAGGAGAACAGCGACAACTACTCCTTCCTCTACGCGCTCATGCGGAAGAACTCCTACATGGAGGAGGTGCTCGACAGCGACCAAAACCACCATCTACACGGACCAGCACCAGTCGCACTCATCTGCGCTCTACCTCCACGCGCGCCATGCCGTGTGGAAGTGGTGTCTTTGGCACCTCATCACGAACCTCGATCAGGAGGTTGGACAGGTGAGCTCAATTTCTGTCTATATTTCGAGCATGGGGTTCGGTCTTGAATTCGAGCATGGGATGCAGTAGTACGATTGCCCATCCTCGATTTCCGTCGTAATTCCTGGAGCAGATCGACCAGACCTGCGCGGCATAAGACCACCAACTTTCGCGGGAAGCGTAAAGAGGCAGTCGCTTTAATCTGACTTGACTTTTGACTCGTTTCGTTTTTGGTCTTGCACTTTGATCGTACGGTTGGGATGACCTTGTCCCTGGTTCATGTCCGGGCTAGGATGTTTACTGCTGGGTGTGCCAAACTGCTGTGTCCGTCATAAGACTTCTAAAACGAAAATGTCGACGTCCCTTTGCTATTTTCTGTTCCTGGGGTGCTGCTGACTTGAGCGACTGCAGTACAAGATGGTGGACACGCACCGAATTTTGCATGACAGAGCCACAAGCACAGATCTGTTTTCCCTTCTTGTCAGGTGCAGGCAAAAAGCAAGATGCATGCTACCGTCCCGAAACAACGCTGGTCACACCTCTATAAGCCCAACTACCGTAGTTGTGCGAGTCATCGCACCCCCGTGCGATTGATTTTTTAATGATTCCTAACTTTGATTTTTATCGCACAGGGGTGCGATAACTCCGGCATGTGCGATGACTCCGGCCCCTGTGCGGAAAATGAATTAAATTATTCGATTTCCCGTTCTGACGCACACCCCTGTGCGGTAACTTCGACATATGCGACCTTGAACAAATCTAGGTAGGTCAGCACCGCATCGTGGCAGGGCCGGTGGTGTTTTTTTTTTTTTTGGTGCGGTCGCCGAATACAAAGTAACAAAAGTGTGGATACCATGTCCCCGAACTAACACACCTAGGAAAAATGTCGAAACCCTTTCAACCTTCCAGACATTTTTCTGAAGGATCGCTTTGGAACACGGGAGATTGTCATGTTAGAACACGCCACGGAGCTTTCCCCCTCCACGTTCCGCTGACGGATCCTCCACGGCGGATACACCGCCTAGCGGATTCTCCGCAGCGGGACTTTGGAAGGCCCCGCTGGATTGTTCCTTTTACCCAGAGCTGGGGGAGCACTGACAACTGCTCGCCCACCGCTCTCGCACCTGCTACTAGTTTCTTTTGCTCCACTGGGAGTTCTTCCCAACCTGTCCTGTCTCTCCCTCTGTCAACGGCCTGCTGTATCAGCCCGTGTTGTCACACACTCCGCCGTCGTAGTTCAACAGTGAGAACACTCTGCTCGCGCAGGGTAGAGTGGGATCACGACCCACCGACAGGTTTGACTGCGAATCTTAAAGCGAGAGTTTTTTTCATGTATGTATGATATGCACCTGCTACAAACAGCGGTGAGCCCGGTTACAAGCCGCTGGAAAAACGGATCGTGGCACAATTTTTATCCTGAGGCCACACGCCACAGCATGCAACCTCAGCATGCAACCTCACGCTCGAAGGTGGCACCAATATCGGAGTCATCGCACCCCTGTGCGATGACTCCGACCCCTGTGGAAAATGATTAAATGATTCCAAACTTGAAAAATTAGCGCACAGGGTGCGATGACTCCGGCATATGCGATGACTCCGGCCTGTGAGATGACTCGCACAATTACGGTATGTCCCCGATTATTGTGTCCTCTTATCGAAGAGATTTGAAGATCATACTGAAGTGTCACTATTTTGTTTGCTCTTCTCATTTTGTCAGGCTGTCAACGGCTGGATCTTCCACGCCGCTCGTTGCCCGACAGCGCAGCAGTTTCACGACATCATGGAGAAGCACGTGAAGCCAACGAAGCCGATTGCGTTCGCGGGGCTCATGGCGTTGGACCTGAAGCGCTGGGTTCCACGCCGGATCGGCGGACACAGTCATCGGTGACCAGACGACGTCCAACCCGGTGGAGCAGAACATGAGCATGGTCGGCGCTCAGGTACGGGGTCGTTTTGTTGTTGATTCGTCTGTTGGGCACTTGTGGAAAGGAGTAGGCTATCTGTGTAGCCCCTTGTTTCGTAAGAAGTCTTCGTAGTTCGCCACAGTAATGAATGCGCTGCACCGCCGCCTATCGAAGTACCTATACCTCATAGCACACACCTTCCTGGGTGAAGGGGTGAAGCGGAACCTTCTTTATAGGATGCGTACGTAGGTACGTCGCTTTTTTTAGTGGTGCCAACAGCAGTTGATGTTGTCTTCTTTTCGATATCCCAGGCGAGGGCACTGGAGCCCTACGGATTGGTGTTCTCCGTCCTCGACAAGACGCCCTGAAGTGTGCCGAGAGGACCGCACTTCGGGACCACACCGAGGAGAAGTTCACACCCTTCGCAAGCAGGGCTTACGAGACGCAGTGAAACAAGTCCAGCGAGTAAGTGCCACCACAAGCCGGCCAAATGCGGTGTTAGTGCGTCTACACTTGTACCTGTGTTTCTGTCGGCACGTGCACCCTGCTACTTGTGGTCTTTCCCCATGCGTCTTTAGCCATTGTCGTGCAATAGGATTGAGTAGACATTCTGCGCTTGTACGTATGAGGCTGTTGACAGGTTTACTCTGTTCAGTTTAGCCGAATGGGATGCGTGGAGAGTATGAACGTGCCTGCGCGTCAAATAAATGCTCAAGAGTTGTTCGGTTGTGCGACACGATGAGATTTCGGTTGAGGGCCCACCGGCGGGGGTGACTGCTTGTGACATGTTTCCATATTTCATATGGACATTTGGCTTGCCGGTGGGCCCATCCTACTCTAGCTGTTGTGGGGCGGGTATGGATTCTGTTTTGGCGCACACAATGTGACCTCTGTGGCCTGTACCTTTGTCGTCCTACGTCAAAACATGTTCTTCGGACGTTCTATTGCGACTATTGTTTTTTTGAACTGGTTCGCTTCATCGAACGTTGAAATCAACCTAGATACCACCGCTGCGTTTCGTTCAACAATGTTTCTAACAACGTTTGCTTCTTCTCTTGTGTTGGTCCCCCCTTGTCTTGATGCTGCTGCAGGCTGCACGCCAGCGCAACTGGGAACGGCTGGTACTCTGTCCGGAAGCAAGGACAGTCCTACGGCAACAGGGTGCGCCTACTGTTCAACGCAGAAGGCAACGCGAATTTCATGTCCTGCACGTGCCAGTACCCAGCCCGGTGGCTGATCCCTTGCTGCGACGTAATCGCCGTCGGACGATGTGAGCATTTGATATGGGTTTTGGCTTTCGGCAAAAGATATCGGCCAACCCATCGGGATTTGTTTCGGCCCTTCAAACCTCTGCACGTGTTGCAAAAGGTACACTTGACGCGGTGGACATGAGATATCACGAGAAAAATCGTGTAGTGTTGATACGGCGCTCTTACCCCAACCAGCATCCATCAGCGGAATGGATGGGCAGATATTTATTCTTGACTTCATATCATTGGAGAACGACAGGCACCTGTTCAGTTGTCAACGCAAGTGGTAACACCAACCATTTTAACGTTCTAATGAAGTTTTGGTTATTGATCTTGTCTTGGACTTGAAGGGGACAAACCACCA